>QRFJ01000052.1:1052218-1258629 GCA_006176705.1 Cocos nucifera | reverse complement strand
CATAGTAACTTATGATTAAAGTTAAATAGCTCAAATATATCATAAATAAATTACTAATATACGCATACATAAACATAAATCTTTTAATTCATTATTTTGCTGATCCAAGATATTACAGCCCATCCATGATCAACAGGCAATTGTTCCAGGACATGGAGCGCAAGATCGAGTAAAGATGAAGATTGTTAAGGAAAATGTCTTGAATTTTTTTGTAATAAGCCTATAGCAAGGTCCAAGGCGACGAACGAAGTCCAACGAGTCCAAGAACATCCCAATCAGAGTGCAAATGGTAAAGATATACACGAGGGAGCATGTGGAGCCATCGGACGGGACCCACAAGCTGGCACAGGCCAATGGGTTGCCAGGGCCCAGCATAGGCACGCATTGATGCGGCCCTAGTGTGGGCACGCATGAGTGAGGCCTAGCACTGGCGAGCCCAGCACACGCATGAATGTATGCTTGGGCCTACCGCAAACATGGCCTAGAGGGCACGCATGGAAACCACGCACACGGCATTTTTTCTGGGCTGAGATTGGTGCTGTCTGCCATGGACCGGCTTGGTTTTTCTCCTATTTTACACAACGTTTGGCAAGGCAGGTGTGCATGTGCAACGTGGTGCACTAGGAGAAATTTCGGTTCATGCCATGGGAGGTCATGCGCGGTTCATAGAAATTTTGCATGATTGGACGACTAGCTTTGCAGGTGGTGAAGATCTGATGGGACACAATTTCTCAGACATGTAATCAAAGATTGTTCTCTGAGCTGGACACGAACTATGGTCTTTAAAAGGCTCTATAGTAGACCGAAGGCAGTGTGGCTTAGGGGTGATTCGACTGAGACTGAAGATGGCAGAAGAAAGGTGCCAACGGATAGCAGGAGTAGGAGCTCTGGGCAAATAGCTAGGCAACAGACTACGATCGTTTCAGGAGGTCTCCAAGAGAGAGCTTTGTAAGTGTAGCTTCTAGTTGAGAAGATTGTACATGAATATTCAGAGTGGCTAATCTTCTCTTATATTTATTCTTCTTTTATAATAAAGCTTTGCATGCCTCGTGGAGACGAGCCTTTAAACTGATCCACGTACTTGATTATATTTTTTTTATTCCTACCATAATATTTTGGTACGAGATCCCTAATAATTGGTATCAGAGCGAGTTAATATCACAACACATGTTCACCCACCAAGCTTCATCTCCCCTTAGCTCAACTCCCATTAGGGATGAACTAAATGAGGTTAGGTAAGAGCTTCATTGCCTCTATCTAGCACTCCAAATGCCCTATAGGAAGGATTTGGTGATCTTTCGCTCAAACATTACTGATCTATAACTCCTTTTCAATGTAGGAAGCCTAAACTGTTCCGCTTTTTCCACCCTATCCTCTGCATCTCTTATCTCGTCCTCTATGTCAGCCACCTTTGGAATGACATCATCATTTTTGGACATCATACTAGCCACCAATTGACTTTGGAGACATTATTCAGCTTGAATCTTAGTCACCTTCTCCATAACCCTTCATAGGACTAGCTGAAGAACTTCAATGTAATGATGAAATCCTCCTTCAAATGAAAAATCCGTAGGAGTTTATCATAAAACAAGGAGGAGAAAAGACAAGAGGGGCACCTAGAATCTCTCCAAGGATTGTTGATTCAAGAGAGGCTATCCTTCCCTCTATTTATAGGGCTTTAGATGGCTTAGATTGACTTGCATGAAATGGTGGATACGTGCTGTGCCCTCCTTGCCCTAAATGGTCGGCATCCTTTTGGAAATATAATAGTCAGGTTCAAGACTTACTCTTCGAGAGATGGGGTTATTTCCCTCTTCAAGGTGGCACAAAATCTGATAAAACTACATCAACTCGGCCTCGAAATGATCAAAGTCAAGGCTTGTCCTTTAGAGGATTACTAACCAAATCGAGTAAACACTTTGAAATGACCAGAATGTTGTGGCATGATGCAATTCATCAAATTCACCATCCATGTGGTGCCCTCAAAAATTTCATAAGGCTCGTAACCTTTGCCTAGTCATGTTGCGACTAGGAGACAAGGGGCTTATGTCAGCTTCTATGTATTGACCTATAATGGAGGAGCTTAAGGACTTGGCAACCAACGCTATGCTAGGCCAATCGTCTGAACAATTAAAGCTAATACGAGCATCAAGAGCTACTTTCTTCACCCTAGCCAAAGTTAACTCAGTCTCGGCAATAGGAGGCAAGTGATATGTTCTGGAATCGATCTTGTCGATGTGATAGGCTACCATGTGGCTAGCATTACAAGTGCATGGAGGTATTTAAAATTCAAAATCTCATCAGCTAGAGTTCGTTACGGCTTAACCCATGATTGTATGTGAATGATCCACACAAGCAATCCACGCTTACAATCATCCATATGAGATGCATGGTCTATTTCCAAGCAATAGCATATGTTCCTCTTTACTTGATGGTGGGGACCCTCCCCTAAATAAACTATGCCTAGGAGACCTCTAGATATATTGACCCCATGCTATTATGCTGCCACTCTACTCCCTCCACTATTTCCCTGAGATTACCCCTTAACATAGGCATTGAAGGATCCCTTGCTGAACACACTCTGGCAAGTTGGACTTTTTCTCTATTTCACGTCAAGTTGGGTGCAGGAGTCCTTATCAAAGCACCCTGAACATATGGGAGGATTGGGAGGCATCTGATAAGGCCATTATAATAAATTTCATGATCTAAAAGATCAAGAAAAGTAAGAGTATATAAATAAGATTACTTGGTACACATAGACTTCTTAAAACCTTTGGCAGCATCCTCAAACATGTAATACTAGTTCTCTTAAACAAACTAAGATATACATATTATTCCAATAGCGAAATAAATTGGGAAGCACTGATCATAATTTGAGTCCGATTATAATCTCTTTCTTTTTCATATTATGTCCTTACCTGGTAGAAGTGAGAAAAAGATTGGACCCCAATCATTTCCTAATTTTACTCAAATTCCCTCCTCAAACAAGAAATACATAGGGATGCAATAATCCTAATATTTATGCAGCTTATGCATCGATGTTCCAATACACAAGCTATTTTTTAATGATATTTTAAGAGGTCAAAATTACAAATTATAGTTGATATTAGGAACTCTAAAGATATATATTCTAATCATTTTTTCTTTGGATAAACATAATATTTTATTAGGTTTACATTTCAAAAAATAATTAAAATTTGAAATAGCTTCTCTGATATAATTCCATCATATGATGACTGGCTTAATTAGCTCGACACCTATCACAAGGTTAGAGATGATTGTGTGAGTCATTTTAAGGCTCAATTACTTGTTGAAACTAATCTCAGATAAAAAGCAATTAATTATAGCATATTTCCTTAGTTTCCATTACAAATCAAATAAGTATAATGACTAGAAACTTGAATACAACCTGGACTAATTATAGGGGCAAGTGTGCCCAACCGAAAATTGTCCAAGCCTTATCACTTATTACCTCTCATCGTTAGTTATTTAGATCTAAGGAATAAGGAATGAAGTTTGATTTTAATTTGTTTATTTAGTGATACAACTAATGAAGTATATAGTTTCACAGCCAACATGGGATGATATGAAGTGAAAAGTTTATTAAGATAAAGCATCATGAAATGATGGTTTCTTTTAGATTCATGGGACTAATTAAGACTAATTATAATATAGAAATATATTGTTCAGCAAGACATTTTTATTTCCAATCTCTTTTCAAAATCCTATATATATGCATCGAAGATGGGCAATGCTTGTATAAATTGCACATGAGATATTCTAACTCTAGCAAGTCGATATTTTTATGGTAAATCCATATGGTATTGGTGTGGCCACCAGAGCCATCAAAAATCGGCAACATAATTTAGATTCAATTTATATCAATGAAGTCATATCAGATTAACTCTACTTCAGTTATTTGGTTCCAGTTCTTTTGATTTAGCCAATTAGTTATTTTGATGCATTTAATTTTAGATCCATAGGATCATACTTGGTTTTGTATTGGATTAAAGCTTTATTCAGAAAGAGACCATCATAAAGAAGCAAGCTTGGATCATGTCATCTTTGGAGCCACTACTTTTCACACGTCTAGGGAGAAAATACACCATGCCAGCATATACCATGCCCAAGTTGTGCCGAAAATTAAACACCCACATGAAGTTTCTTTTTTTCCTAGGATTTCTTAAAAATTTTTAATTTTTTATTTTGTTGAAAGGCTGATTTTTTTTCATGGTTCCATAAATGATAGATATGATATATTTCTTTACTTGAAAATCAGACATAATATTTTACTTTTTTGTTGGGGTACTGATTTCTTTCTTGTAAAGGGTAGGAGATTCCTAAAGAAAGAAACCCAGAATCCTATATAAACCCTTATATCTTTCATGAATGAGACAATGAATGAATGATTTTACAAATCTCATAAATACTTGTATCAATCGCTCAATCGCTCTATAAGGGGAGGGTGTAAGGCCCACTTTCTTTTTTATTCCTTTAGCCTTCATCTACTTAAAATCTAGTATTCCTACGATCCTGATTCATTTTCACCATCTACCTACACAAATCTATTCCATCAAGAGAAGATCTGTCTTCTCTAAGATTTTTCATCTGTCATATTAAGAAAGAAAAAGTGATCTATTATTCTATAGATCAAACATTGATAAGGACCTTCATTCCTTCTCAATTGATCTTTGATTTTTACTTATTTTTTTTCTCAGATTTGACGTTAGTAAACATCCAGTTTTTTATCAATAGATTTGTTTAGTTAAAAAATTAAAAGCTCTAATCAGGATAGTTTCTTAACTACCATGATTTTGATTCTTCTTATCCTTTTAAATTTTCTTAGGAGCTTAATTTCTTGCTATCCTTCATTCTATTCATTTTTTTTATTTATTCATGAGCATGTTTAATTTCTACTATCTATTTATTTATTTTATTATCACTAGTTATTTATTGACCTCTAAAATGGCATTCATCTGTATCATTTAGATTGATCTTGCTTTGGTTCCACGTCAATCAATTACATTTATACTGTCTGTCCTGAAAATAATGTGCCTCGATCGGACGTGATTTGTTATTGATGAATGAAAGGAAGCTTAATCTTTTCTTTTCTTTTAGGTTGTCCCACATCAATTTGGTATCAGAGCCGGATTGATTAGGGCTTTAGTTTAAATTCTATAATTTAAATTTTTGAAAGTTAATTTTTTTGTATTTTAAATTTTATAATTTACCTTCCAGTATTTTAATTTTTTTACTGCATCTTATTCCTGCATCCTAGACTTTCATGACCACTAGATCAGATACCCAATACCAACATCCTATTTTTCTACCCAATATCGATATGGATCCCAATATAGCAGCCATCATTAATATCCTAACTAAAAAGTTTGATGACATGAAAGATTTTATGAAAACCATGAGTGAAAGAATAGTAGTATTAGAATAATCTAGGTAAAAAGGAATATGTTTGGTGTACAGGGCAGAAGCACGGATTTCAAAGCAAAAACATAAAATCATATAAATGAAACCCAAACCCTAGGATCACCTCATTAGCAATTAAATTATATAACATGCATTTATAACATAAAAAAAAGTATTAGAACATACCTCTTATCGCTAAACCCTAAATTGACCCTGATCGTCGGTAGCAATCCGTCAGGGTTTCCATCAGATGCCCATGTGTTCATCCTCCAACGTTGATCCACATAGAGACTTGATCAAGACACTAGCACCTCTGATTTATATAATTAGAGTTCTAATAATAAGAATTTTAATTAAAAGGGTAAGACCTTCTTTAGCCTTTATGTCACCTTCCTTGCCTCTCCTTATCTATCTTTCGTTTTCTTTTGTCTTCTTAATTTTTCTTCCTAATCTCTTAGTCTTAAGATGACTTCTTATCCTTATAAGGACAAGGTCTAGACAAGAGAAAGAAAGAAAGAAAATAGGATAAAAAGAAACTCTTGTAAGAAAGAAAGATAATTTTCACACACTCGGACTCATGGTGTGCACCCCTATTTACAATGTACGTAGGGGTGCCAACAAAAAACCTCACGCCCTTTTCTCATCAATTTCTCATGCCCCATCAACCAATCTCATGCCTCATCAATAAAAATAAGATATAGACTTAGTCCAAGAGGTGCCTTAAAGCAAAAGGACTCTTGGACTAATTCTACGCAGGTTTTTTACGAAGAGTCACAATATTTCATCTTTGGCGCCACCCTTTTCATCCATTAGATCATGAAAAAAGACCATCCAATGGCTCTAAAAAGGAATGCCCATTCAGCAAGAAGGTGTGGAGATAATCTTTGAATAGTCAAAGTCCCAAGAGACTTTGACTTGGTCCAAGAGACGTCAAGTAGTCTTGGGCGGCAAGGGGTCTTGGGCAACAAAAACTCCTGGGTGAAAAATTAAAAAGAAAAAGGAGTATTTCATCTGCAGAAGGACTCTTCTATGCCCCATATCTGATGTTCATGCTAATATAAAAATTTACATGACATAACAAAATGAAAAAAGTCAAAGATGGTAGGCACCAACAAAATCCATGCGCCAAAGAGTTCTTTGCACATGAAAGACTTCCCACGCGCAAGAGAGAGACTCTCTGGTGCATGGGATGCAGGTATGTGGTGCCCAATCTGAAGCTCAATCAATCTAGGTTAATCCAACTCAAGACCAAATCCTATTTGGCTTAAATCGGATATAAATTAGCCCAAATCGAAAGCTGATTCGAATCAAATTCGAAACCAGATGCTAGGGTTTGCTACATGTGCTAGCATGTTCATCTTGCAAACATGGTCTAATCCAATTAGACCCTTAATCAACTCTCTTTATGTGTGACCTATTGGGTTCCACATCTAACCAATAGTGAGTTTAGGTGTGATTTGACCTAATCTGGTTAGAACTCAATCAAACTGATTTAGGTCAAAACTAGCCAATCCAATTTGACTTAATTTAGAATACATTCTAATTTAATGATCAAATTAAAATTTTAATTTGATCGAACTCACAAGACATAATTGACATCTAGCAATGTATCATGACTTTCCAAAAGATGTAAAATTTTGATGAAAATACCAAAAATATACTTCAGTGAAAATTACCATGCAACTAGATCCGTCGATCTTCCTATATCCTGAATATGACTCTGGGTATGGAAATATGTCAACCCTAATATCATATTCATTTTTCTTTCAATCTCATGATGATGATTCATTTAATGAAACATTAGAAACCATTTCTAATTTTTTTATCATGCTTTGATCAAAGTCTTCCTGAATCATCATTTATTTGAAGCAAGTAGGATGCTATTTCCTCTTACCAAGAGAGATTGATTTCATGTTAACCTACTCACAACCTTCATATATGTAATCTACCATATCCAGATCATCCCATACATAACTGAGTCATGAATGAGTATGAACCAAAAATATGGATTATATATATAAAGATTCTATGGTAGTTTCAGGTCAAAGGATTACATCACAAATTCCACTAATGAAACCATCTATTGACATGTAGATAAAGACTCATTAGATATTCTTAATTTGGATCAATTCAGTGAACTCATTCTCTAATGAGCACCCACATTCTTGTATTAGTGTCATACATAAGTTATTGTGAGATCAATCATCTTCTCAATTGAGCATACAAAGAATGTGCTAGTCTTACCGAAAAATATTGATCCCTAACTCAATGTTCCATCAACTATGAATATTTAAATTAGGATTTTAAAATTTTAAGTCTCACTAGTATGATCTCATCATAATCCTAAAAATCATAGCCCTAATTTATAGGATTCATCATAATCTTAAATAAATAATAAGACACTGCATATGATGAAATAAATGCCTTTATTTATTAAAAATGTTATTACATGAGTCTGGAAGACAAAGAATATCCCAAAAATAAATTGGCTTGAGGGCATATTCCTTTCAATCTCCCACTTGCACTAAAGTCAATCGCCCTTATATTTTAATCCCATACAATCAAGGTGGCAATCAAACAGTTGCAGTGGTAAAGCCTTAGTGAATGGGTCTGCTATGTTGTTCTTTGTGTCCACTCATTCTATGACTACATCTTATCTTTCAATAATTTCTCAAACAAGATGGAAGTGTCTCATAATGTGTTTAGATTTATGATAAGATCTTGGTTCCTTTGCTTGAGCTACAGCTCCAGTATTATCACAGTAAAGTGGTACTGGATTCTCAATTTCAGAAATAACTTCCAATTCAGTGATGAACTTCTTCATCTAGATAGCTTCCTTGGCGGCTTCACTTACGGCTATGTATTCTGCTTCAGTGGTTGAGTCAGCTACAGTTGGTTGCTTGGTACTTTTCCAACTTACCACTCCACTATTCAGAGTAAATACATACTCTAAAATGAATTTGCTATCATCTGGGTCTGATTGAAAACTAGAATCAGAATATGCTTCTAATTTAAGATCAGAACCTCCAATATACTAGAAAAATTCTTTTATCCTTCTCAAGTACTTAAGAATATTTTTCACAAGTTTCCAATAATCCTCTCCGGATCAGCTTGAAAATCTACTTGCAATGCCTAAAGATAGCAACATCAGGCCTTATACATTAACATGGCATACATTATTTGATCAACAGCACGAAGCATAAGGATAGAAATCATTCTAATTTCTCTCTTCAGGTGTCTTAGAGAACATCCTTTTAAAGAGATGTATGCCTTGACTCATGGTAACATAACCTCTTTTACTCCCATCTATACTGAATCTTTTCAGTATTAAGTCAATGTACCTTGATTGGGACAAGCCTAAGCATCCTCTTGATTATTTACTATTAGATCTTATTCCTAGTATATAGGATGCTTTCTCCAAATCTTTCATGGAAACTTATTTGAAGACCTAATTTGATTGATTGTAACATTGGGAATATCATTCCCAATGAGTAGTATGTCATCTACATATAGAACCAAGAAGACTATGGTTCTCCCATTAGTTTTTTTGTACACACATGGTTCATCAACATTCTTGATAAAACCAAACTTTTTTACTATTTCATCAAAATGGATGATTCCAACTCCTTGATGTTGCTTTAATCCATAAATGGATCTCTTAAACTTGCATACCTAATTTGGTTTCTCATTTGACTCAAATGTTAGATATATGTGCCCTAAAAACCAGAATTAGCTGACACTTGTAATACACTTCTAGGGGCAAAATTATAATTTTGACTAATATTAATAAAATAGATTATTTTCTATCACAATATGTGTATTAAGTGTCTGTGATACATTCTTTGAGTTAATGGTAATGATAATTCATATTTTCAGAGTTGAAAATTAAAGATATGAAATAATCATTATTAACTCATAAAATGCTTCCGACCATAGGATCATCACGATGGGATGGTGATTGATCCAAAAGGTGGTGGACAATCGCTTCTTCTTAGTAAATTGGTCTTGAGTCTACGGTGTGAGACACCAGACGAATCATGTACGTTAGAGAATCTAGGATAAAATGTCTGGTCGTATAAGAGATCATTGAAGTAAGTGCCAGGATTAGAATCCGAGAGAGACGAGGTTACCATCCGGGTAGTCATTAGGGAGTCTACCTTCTCGTCAATGATGACTCGATACTGCAGTAGTGTATATCTGGTTCTTTGATCTGAGGTGCATCGACAAGTTCACCTTTGAGGGTGTTATAGTTTGACTAACACCATTAACAGGTCTTCTAGCCATATGGACCCTGAGGTGTATGTTGGCTATGGCGTTCATTATAGGAACTGGATAGCAATCAAGATGGAATCTATTACCTCGTGGTAGAGGAGCACGCCCTATGATAATCATGAGAATCAAGTCTAGAAGCCCATGGCCATGGTAGAGTGAAATAATAGAAAGAGTTTCTATTTATATTTTCACATCGAACTCGAATCAAATGATTGCATCATATGATAGAAACTAGGGTTTGATGAGTTCACCTTAACCCTAATCTGATCGAGGCTCAAGATAGAAGAACTTAATCACACAGGTAGCTGCACCAAGAGGTTCACATTCAGCTCTGATGGGTTGCCACCATGTACTGCTAGATGTCACTGGTGGATTTTGGGAGCAATTAGAATGATTTAGATGATCGATCAATCTAACTGATCAAATCAGAAGAGCTCTGATCCATCAAAAGAAGTTTCGATGATGTCAATGATAGAGATCATGACATATCCCATTATCATATAGAATTGAACCTAACTGGATCACACAAACAAGGATTTGAATCTGGTGATCATCAATTGAACTGATCCAGTTCAATTGATCTGAATGAGATTCAATTAGGTTCAAAGAAATCATGCTAGCACTCGATTGAACATAACGTTCTTCTTTTACTATCATAAATAAATTATCCTATCTAAGCCAAAGGAGTTTGTGCTCAATCAAAGGCCTTCATATAGTTTGATTGGAGGTTGTCCAAGTCAGAAAAGGTTGTCTTATTTTGTAAGACATTACCTATCATTTTTGGTCACCTGCCATTTTTTTCGTTCTTGACTTTGATCAAAAGTCTACCTTGGATTGGTCAAATGTTTGACCATAGACACTTTTGACTTCTGTCCCATGTCATGCCCTATTGGAGGATTTGGTGGGGCTTGGTCCCCGGCTACTTAGAAACTTGCAAGGAGGAGGGCGCACACCACCCTAGGCATGCGCCCAAGTTGGAAGGCGCATAGGAGTTCCTGTTGGAATGGGCTCCATCTCCTTTTTGGATTTCATTAGATTCTCCTAAGAACCAACTTTGACTGGTCTTAAGGCATCTCTAGAGAAATCATGGGGACTCTATTTTCAACCAATCAGATTTAGATCTAATTTCACAAAGAGTTTTATAATTGGTTGGGAAGAAGAGAAGTGGAATCACAGACGTTTATAAATAGACCCTAACGCCCAACTCAAATTAAGCTTGAGATTGACACCCCGATTCGCCCCAAGGCTGCCTCCCCCTCTCCTCCATGCCAACCCACCTTCTCCCTCTCCTCTCTACGTCCAAAAGGAGTTTAGAACTTGTTGGTGTGATCCAGATGAGAGAAAGGGCGACTGAAAGCTAGAAGGCTGCACTGCGCATAGGACAACGCTGATCTTCAAAAAGAGTTTTGAAGATCCTCCAGATCTGATTTTTAAGAGATGCGATAGAGCTAGAAAGAGGACTCCAGAATACAGTTTCGATGTGATACCCGATAACGGCCAGACACTGCGTGGCTTGAATCCCAGAACTTTCCACTGGCTTACAGGATCATCAACGGGTAATAGGAATTAACCCTATCAGGTTAAATTAAATCTGATTTAATTTATCTAATTTTATTTTAATTTTTAAAATAATAATAATTAGATCTAAAATATCTTAGATCTAATCTAGATCAAAGAGAAAAAAATTTGAAATATATCTCTTGATCTGATCAGATCTGAACGAACCTGGTCCGAAAAATCAAGATTTCTCTTCATCAAATCCCTCTGACTGTGATATACAGACCTCCTCCTCAAGAAAACCATTAAGGAAGATAGTCTTTACATCTATTTCTCATATTTCATAATCATGGTATGCTACTATAGCAAGCATAATCCGAATAGATTTGAGCATAGCAACAGGTGAAAATGTTTCATCATAATCAATCTCCTATTTTTGCCTAAAACCCTTAGCCACCAATCTGGCCTTATAGGTTTCTATTTGACCATCAACTCCAATATTTTTCTTAAAAAATTTCATTTGCATACAATAGGGTTTATATCCTCGATGCATCCCAGACAAAGTCCATAAACTTTTGTTGGTGTGCATGGATTCCATTTTGGAATTAACATGGCAGTCAGCCTTTGTAAGAGTCCTTACTTTTGACTGCTTCCACAGAGGTCAGAGGTTCGTCATTTTCAATGACTTGGGCTTTATTATTCTCAATAAGAAACCATCACCCATAGATGTATTTCGTACTCTTTTAGACCTATGGATAGGAGTTATGTGTTCTGATTCTTTTATATGATTATATGGTTGAAGAAATTTTATTTTTTTTTTTCTTGAACTTACTAAAGTCAATATTTCTTGCCACTGCCCTTTTCTAGGATAATTTTTTTTTCCATGAAAATGGCAAATGCCTACTTATAAATATCTTTTGTTCAGTAGGATGGTAGATATATATGCTATAACTATTTCTAAGATATTCTATAAATAGACATCCTTGTCTGATCTAGCATCATCAAAGTTTAATGTCAAAATTTCTTTTGACATAAGCTGGACAACCCATAATCTTAAGATACTTAAGATTAGGTTTCTTACTTCTCCATATGTCATATGAGTACTAGATATTAGATTAGAGAAACTCTATTCAAGATGTAAAATTACAGTCTTCAGAAGCATGACCCCAGAAGAAAATAAGGTATAATACAATGAAGCACAATCATGACCGTACCCATATCTAATAAGGTTAAATGATTTTTTTCTTTGGCTACACCATTTAATGGTGTGTAATAAGGAAGGTGTCCATTCAGAGAAAAGAATCTCTTTAACTTTAAAGATAGTCTAAGAAACTCTGCTAAGATAAGTAATTCCCTCCCTCCCCGATCAAGATCGAAGGATTTTATACATTGTCCAATTTGGCTTTTCAACCATACTTTGATACTCTTTAAATTATCAAAGGCTTCTGATTTGTGGTTTAATAAAAACACATATCCAAAACCTAGATAAATCATCAAGTGAATGTAAATAAAATAAGAGTATCCTCCTCTAGCTTAAGTTGTCAAATAGGACCACATACATCCGTATGTACAAATCCTAATAACTCATTTTGTTTCCTTTCCTCATGTCCATTAAATGGAATCATGGTCATTTTACCCTCATGAGGCATGAATCACAAGTTCCCACTGATTCATAATCAATAAGGATCAAAGAACTTTTCTTGTATAACTTGTTAATGCCTAGCCTCACTAATTGTACCTAATCGATAATGCAAAGTAAAGTATTAATTTATTCATCCTCTTATGTTTTCCATTTTTAATCAATATATGAAATATAGTCCATCCAAAATAAGTATCATGGATGGGCTGTAATATCTTGGATCAGCAAAATAATGAATTAAAAGATTTATGTTTATGTATGCGTATATTAGTAATTTATTTATGATATATTTGAGCTATTTAACTTTAATCATAAGTTACTATGAATTAAACTTACCTTGCTAGAGGTTGCTGAAGCCACTTCGGTGCCAATTAAGACTATCTGCCATTACGAGTCTTTAAATTTTTTTAAATCTAGAAACTAGTACCTATATAGAGGGCTATATAAAATATATATCTTCTTAAAATTAAAATTAATAGTAATTGATCCTCAGGTATTAGAGAGTCATAAAATAATTTTTAATGAATTTTGAGATCCTTAACCTATTCATTCTGAGAAAAGAAAGTTTTAAAAATTTCAGATTTCAGAAAATTGAAACTAGAACCCAAGTTTTGATATCTTATTCTTAGGAATTTTAATTTTTCTAATATTTTTATTAATTCCAAATAGGAGGTATTTTGTTATTTATATTTATATTTTAAAATTAATGAAGAGTAAAATAAATGAGAAAATTAGCTTAAAATAAGTAAATGTAAATAAGAAGATTATTAAGCTGACCCGAATCTAAATCGAGCCCGTTCGAGTCTTAAGCTACCAAAATGAGTGTTATATTTTTTTGAGAGAGCCAGCCCAATTTGAGTTCGAGCTGATCTGAGTGACATTTGAGCTGATTTGATTTGTGGCCGAGCTAAGTCGGTTAGTAGAAAATTCTAGGAGCGGGTTTAAACCAAGAAGATTTTAAGTGATTTTTTTAAAATAATTTTTCATGAGATGAGAGAGCAGTTTGAGGATATAAATAAATGATTGGAAAATCACTAGAGCAACACCTGTAAAGTAGGGAATTGGGTAGATTCTTGTTAGAATGACACCTAATAAGGTTGTTTCTAGTTTATTCTTTTTCCAAAAATAAAAGCCATTGGTTCTTGTTGTGGTTGTTCTGAGTCCTAAAGTTAAACAAAGATGAAAGAGGATGAAAGAGAGCTTGAGAAGGATGGTTCTTTAATTAGAAATCAAGAAAAATTCAGCTGGAAAAGAAATGAGTTCGTTGTAAACTGATTGGAGGGAAGAAAGGTTGCTATGTTATGCAGGATCCCTTGACATTGTGTTGAGACTAAAGAAAGAGTGGGGCGCGCCTCCTTCCTCCAAGCTTGGAGGTGCACCCCCTAGGGCACCTTGGCATGTAAAAAACCAGAGAGAAAGAGATATGAGAGAAAATGGCTCTAATGATCTTCACTATTAGGGTTTACAATATACATATATATTTATACTTATACATGGATCAAAATCCAACCCGTAAAAAACTTCCTAGGCTAATCTAGTCTGAATGCACTCACCCAAACCCATGTACACCTATGGTCTAATCATGCACTCAATCCCATAGATCCAAACATGGTCCAAACTTGGATTAGCCCCCATGAGACCTACAAATTAGGGTCTCATGAGGATGGAGGGCTGAACCTCTACCCTAGGGCCAAATCAGTCCTAGCCCTAGGACCAAATCAGTTCTAGTCTCTTGGAGCCAATACCCTGACTCATTCCATGGCCTTTTATGGCTTAGGAGCACCACTAATCCTAACAATCTCTACCTTAGTGCCCCTAAGTCTTGGCAAACCCCACGAGAACCATCTGCACCATCCTGTTGCCTCCAAAGCTGACATCGTCCCCTTGAAGTCACCTCACCTATTTAGCTGCAACACCGACCTGTACTCCACAGCCACTAAGACTCATGCTCCATCACATTTTTTGGCCTTGAACTAATATCCTCTTGCTCTGACCCTATGGCTGCAACACTAACCTATGCTCCGCAATGCACCCATATAGCTCCCTATGCAAACTCTAACGTCTCTGCCAATCCTCTTCAGTTGCCGTGCACCCTTGGAGACCTTTGGAATGACTGCCTTCATAGCTAAAGATCCGTGCTTACTCCTTGGTACCATCCTAAATTTTATAGCATTTTTTTTACTTGGCAGCTGCATCACTTTCTTTGAACTTTCCTAGAGAACCTATAGTATTTCTGTACCAGCACTCGCTACATATCCTGACATGGTCTCTTTAGAACAAATGCCTATTCACCTACACATGCCACTCCACATGGAATTGTACATCTTCGATGTTGGTGTTGGGATATCACTCCTTCTATATCCCTCCGCTCTAAACTCATGTCAAATCTCTCTACCTATGAAGCCACCTCTGCTTGGTGCTCCACCTAAAATCAAAGTCTATCTGATGTCATAGAAGAATCTGACTCCATAATCGAGTCACTCAAGATCAATAACTCAACATTGCACTGCTAAGTCTATCACTGCACCTTGATCATTATCACTGCTCCTTCAGACCCTCTGTACTCCATGGACCCCTCCGAAGCCATCTTGGATATATTGCACCCTACAGGCTCCTCTAAAATACACAGGAGCTCATCCAACTCTAACTCAATGACTGAATCCTAAAAAATTCTATCCTAGTACTTCATCCTCTTCTACCACTGCATCAATCATCGTTTTAGTTTCATCTGGAGGAACTATAGCTCAAACCCTATCCTGGGCTCAGATCCACCTATCTCATCCCAAGGCTCGATGATAAGTACCATAAATTTACCTATAAAAGCATCAATTTATCAATTAATTTATGTTTATTTTTAAAAATTAATAATTAATTGATATATATTTTTGAGAAATTCATATTTTTAGTAATTAAAAAATTAATAAAAAATTAAAAAATAAAATTTTATAATCAATGAAAAGAGCTTATTTTTTTGATCATAATAAAATAAGTTTCATGCAAAATGGAGCTAAAACGAAGGAGATATGAATTTCTAAAAAAATAAAATAAATAAAAATTAAATGAAAATAACATATGGCTCAGCCGGCTCAAGCCGCCGCGCCATGTCAGTCGGTGCATCCAAACGTGCCAAGCCAAGCCAACGAAGCTAGTGCGTCAAGCTAGCCACACAGGCTAACTCAGCCATGGAAGCCATCAGCCGATCCACGATCCAGGCGTGGATCGTCAGCTCAGCAGTGAATCATAGAGCGACACGTGGTGGACCTAAACCCTTAAAGGGTTTATAGAAAATTTATCATGGCTCATAGGGCATTTTAAACTTTTTACTCGATGATAGAGATGCTGATTCATTATGGTGTATGGTACAGCCGGTTCATGCGGTCCATGGGAACAGTAATTATGCGATCGAATGACTACAGTCGCTTGCAGTCAAGATTGGATAGTGGAGGTTTAAAATCGAATTTGATTCAAACTCAGCTTCATGCAGATCGCCATCCAACGATAGCGCTCGATCCAGGAGATGATCCGACATTTCAGAATGCTCCTGACGATGATCAAGAGTCTAAACATGCGATCAGCAGCTAGATTTTCTCCATCAATGCACGATTAATGGCCACGATCAATGGCCAAAATTTAATCCAACCTAATCTAGATCGATACGCATCCGATTTTGATGATTTTGATCCATTGGATTTTTATTGAATGGCTAGATTTCACCAGACTTCATCAAATTCATCTTAGAGCTATTTTAATCCAAATTCTACTCAAATTTCTTCATATTTTGACTATTAAAAAGGCTCTTTGTCCCACATCGCTTAGAGAAAAATCCTCCACTCCTCCTAGCTCTATAAAAAGGACCCCAGGCCTCTAGAAATCAACAGATTTGGTGAGAGGGAAGCTAAGGTACAAGATGGAAGCTAAGCTCAGGGTTGAAGGTTGCTTCAAAGCTACAGTGCTGAGAAAAAGAGCCGATCTTCTACGCCATCTCTACGCCTACACTGATTTACGATCTTCTTCTAATTTTTTTTTCTCTTTTTTTCTTTAATTTTTTGTATTTAAATTCTGCATTTGAGTTTTAATTTTAATAAAAAAATTTTATTGCTCTTTTCAATTCTAGCTCTTTAAATTAATTATTCTTTAATTTTATCACATGCAGCCGCTAAGATCTAAATAGTGGATCTTAGTACCAAGTTTTTTTTTGCATAATTTAAATTCTACTTTTATTTATAAATCTATTTTTTAACTTTAATTTTTTTTTCAAAAATTCTTCTTTTTTTTTTTAAAAAAAAATTAAAAATTTTAGAGTTAAATCATTGCCTCTCTATGGATTCGACCTGACTCACTACTCTCTTCATAACTTTTAATTAATTTAAAAAGTCAGATTTAAACTGATAAATACGGTGCCTTAACGACAACATCGCACTCTTATTAAGTTTTTGGCATCGTTGTCGGAAAGGCATAAAAATTAAAATTTTCTCATTTTTTTGATTTTTTTATTGCCTACTAATTATTTTTCTTATTTATTTTGTAGGAAAAAAAAGAGAACAGAACAAAGAAGATTAGGGCATGAACAGAACCTTCAATCCTATTTAGTGAGATCATTCCTAAACCCTAAATCTCTTTTCTTATTTTTAATATTTTTTTAAATTAATTAAAAATTACCTACTTAAACCTAATTAAAAATATCATCAAAAGATTAGAAATCCTAATTATTTAGAGCATCCATCATATCAGTTTTATTTTTGGTGATTGCTGGAGGCAAAGTAAGCTATTCAAAAATTCAATTAATTATATGCATCTAGTTTAATTGCATAGAACTCCTTGCTTGAAAATCTGAATATGCATATCATATTGAATCAATTTAAGGGCATAACCCATTAAATAAGATAAGGTGGAGATTTAATCATCCTTTCTTGGTCCACAAATAACCAACCAGCATCCTGCATTGACCTAAGTCTTTAAATTAAAATCAATTAGACATTAGCCCTAAGAGCTCGAGCTCAATAGGATAAGAAATCCTAAGAGTTGAATCAGTTTAGGATTAGTCAATTTGACTGGTGTCTAGAAAAGTGGTTCAGGGACGATTGGATCCGAAAGAAGGTAGTTTCTAATTGATTTCATTAGCTTACCTGGCCAAGCATAATTGATGTTTAAGGCAAGCAATGGAGGGACTCCTACCGATCTTACACTTATCTGATCAATTGATTGACTGATCCTATACTTGGAGGGCTCAAAGATGACCTTGGCAGTTAGGAGCTATCTAGATCTAGGATAACTATTAATCAGGATTGATTGATCAACTTGATTACTAACCAACATCAAACCTAATTAAACCTAATTCTTCTCTCTCTTCTTAGTTCTAGGACTCCTTAGGATATTTTTTTTAGAACTTTTATTTTTTTCTTCTTTTTCTTCTCTTCAAAAATAAAATAAAATAAAATAAAAATTAAATTAAAAATTAAATTAAACTAACTAAAAAACTATTAAAAATAATAATTAAATTTAAATTAAATTAAATTAAAAATAATAATTAAAATAATTTAAAAAATTATTTTTTAAAAAATAATAATATAATAAAATAATAAAAAATATAAAAAATTTTAAAAATTCTAAAATTTTTTTTTGAACCATACGTTAGGGTTGCACTAGTACATATACGATAGAAAATTACTTTATCTGATCTAGTTGAACCCAATCATAATATTGAAAGGTTGAATCGTATTAAATTCGATGGTTGAAAATTTTAGAGAACCACCTAAGTAGATTAAAAAATATTTTATTTCTTCTACCTATAGCCCATCGACTTGTATCCAGTTACTCAATTCCATACTAGCCACTATGAGATCAAGTCGACTATAATCTAGATGCTTCCATCTTTCTATGGGAACACTAATGAAGATTCTTATAAATATCTGGATGAATTCTTAAAAATCTACTCTACGATGAGAATTCAAAATTTAACTAATGATGCCCTCAGACTAATTTTATTTTTCTTATCATTAAAAGACAAAGCCAAGTACTAGCTTGGCACAATAGGGAGACCAATTAAAATTTGGGCTAAATTGCAAAGTGAATTTCTTAAAAAAATTTATCCCACAGGCCGAACCAACATTATGTGGCAAATTATCACTAGATTTGCTTAGCTTCCAGGGGAACAGATTCACGAGTCATAGGAGAGACTTAAGAAACTTCTTAGAAAATACCCACACCATGGTCTGTCTAAGTGGCAAATAGTTCAAGCTTTCTATGAGGGTTTAGAAGATCAATATAGATAGATGGTAGATGCATCCTATGGAGGTGCATTCATGAACAAGAGTGAGGACGAAGCCTATACCTTATTTGAAATCCTGAGTGAAAACTCAATTAACCATGCTTTGTTATCTTTCTACCAAACCTGGGCAGAAATCCATGAATTTAAACATCTAGAATCTAGTCCTAAGGATGATTCAAATTTGATAAATAAAGTGGACTTTCTTACTCAAAAATTAGATCAAGTCCTAATCCTAGGTCAACAATCTCCTGCACAATACACACTAGCTTCTAATTATCAAAAGATTTGCTCTATTTGTGCTAGCCCAACACATCATGTAAGTGAATATCCTACGGCTGCACAATTACTATCTCTTATCCAAGAATAAGTCCAAGCTACTCAAGGTTACTCCAAACCACTTAATGACCCATATTCAAATTCATATAACCCTGGTTGGAGAAACCACCCTAATTTCTCTTGGAAACCACAACAAACTCAGGCTCAGACCCAAATCCCATCAGTCCAAAATTATCAAAATAGGCCCCAGTACCAGAACTATGCCTATAATAAGGGTCAGCCTAATCAGTCTTCTCAACCACTGCATTATAATCAGCCCTTATACCTACCTCTTCAACAGACCAATCTAGCTGATGATAAATTCAATCAACTTCAATAATTGATTCTGAGCCAACAACAATCAATTCTGACCCAACAACAATCAATCGCCAGGCTAGAAGCTCAAATAAGATAATTAGCTGAGTCTAGCATGAGGAGAGAACTAGGTCAATTACCAAGCCAACCAATTGCAAATCCTAAAAATAATCCATCCAATGTCTATCAACCACCTGAATTTACTCATCCATCTAACATCCCACCTAAGAATCCCCAATTAGAAAATGGCAAAGCAATATTTGAACTTAGAAGTGGTAGGATTCTTAAGGACCCATACCAAGATCAGGTGATAGAGGCTAATATTGATGTTAGCCAAGATGAAAAATTTGAAGAAGAGGTTAGTATTGAAACTAATCATATAGAAGAACCTGATGATGCCGATAAGATAGATAAAGAGAAGAAGAGAATAGATGAATTAGCTGAGACATATAAACCCAAAGCCCCATTCCCTTCGGCCTTAAAAGCAGGCTCTTTCTATAAAAAGCAAGAAGCACGCAACAAGGAGCTAATGGAACTATTTAAACAAGTTCATATTAATTTACCCCTCCTCGATGCAATTCAGCATATCTCGGCCTATGCTAAATTTTTTAAAGAACTCTGCACCTAAAAGTGTGAGCTACGAACTACCAAAAGAGTTGTGCTATCTGAGGTTGTAAGTGCGGTCCTGTTAAATCCAATACCTCAAAAGATGAAAGATCCTGGTGCTTTGTTAATTTCATGTGTTATAGGAGGCATAACCTTTAACCGAGCATTACTAGATTTAGGAGCTAGTGTGAACCTACTTCCAACCTCGGTTTATGAAAAATTTGGGATTGGAGAACTAAAACCCACATCAGTTATTTTGCAATTAGCTGATAGATCTATAAAAACACCATATGGTTTGATTGAGGTGTTCTAGTTAGAGTAGACAAATATTATTTTCTAGTAGACTTCCTCATACTTAACATGGAACCATCCCAAGAGCTGAACCAGAATTCCATAATTTTAGGACGTCCATTCTTAGCAACTGCCAATACCAATATCAACTATAAGACAGGAGCTATGAATATTTCTTTTGGGAATCAAAAAGTAAGAATTAATATTTTTAATACCCTAAAGTACACTCAAGAGGAGGAAGACTATTTTGTAATCAATCAGGTAGATGAAATAGTTGAATCTAATTCCTTAGATTTACTGCAAGATGATGAACCCACTAAAGAAACTCAAACTCAGGAAGTGAATGCCTTGCTTAATTCATCTCAACCATCACATTTATTACCTTGGTCAGTGAAAGTTGAGCCCTTACCCGAGCGAAAAATTGAACCATTACATCCTTCAATTTAGGCCCCACTACAACTTGAACTAAAACCTTTACTTGAATCACTTAAGTATGTATTTTTAGGATCAAAGAAAATCCTACCGGTAATAATTGCTTCCAACTTAACTACTGAATAGAAAAATCAATTGATAAATGTTCTAAAAACATATAAGGAGGCCATAGGTTGGACCGTCGCTGATTTAAAAGGAATTAGTCCATCAATATGCATGCACCATATCTATACAGAAGATAATGCCAAACCAACTTGAGAGATGCAAAGATGGCTTAATCCTAACATGCAAGAAGTAGTCAAGAAAGAGGTAATTAAATGGTTAGATGTTGGTATTTATCCTATCTCTGACAGCCACTGGGTGAGTCCCCCATAAGTTGTTCCAAAGAAATCTGAACTCATAGTTGTCTGCACTGAACATGGAGTCTTAGTACCAACACAACTTTTCATGGGGTGGCGTGTCTGTATAGATTATAGAAAACTCAATACAACTATCCGAACAGATCACTTTCGCTTACCCTTTATTGATCAAATCCTACAAAGACTAGCAGGCCAATAATACTTTTGCTTTTTAGATGGATACTCAAGATACAATCAGGTAGCAATCTACCCAGGAGATCAGGAAAAGACCACCTTTACATGTCCCTATGGAACCTTTGCTTTCCGTAGAATGCCATTCGGATTATGTAATGCACCTGCGACTTTTCAAAGATGCATGATGTCAATATTTTCAGACATGATAGGAGATTTTTTAGAAATATTCATGGATGACTTTTTAGTCTTTGGAGAATCTTTTGAGAGTTGCCTCAATAATTTGAAGAAAATATTAAAATGATGTATTGAGGCTAATTTAGTGTTAAGCTGGAAAAAGAGCCACTTCATGGTTTAAAAGGGGATTGTTTTAGGACATATAGTATCTAAGAAAGGGATTGAGGTAGATAAAGCTAAAGTTGAACTATTTTCTAAACTTCCTCCTCCCACTTCTGTCAAACAAATTCGATTTTTTCTTGGCCATGTAGGATTCTATCGTTGCTTCATCAAAGACTTCTCTAAAATTTCTAGTCCTTTGTGTAATTTACTCACTAAGGATGTTTCTTTTAACTTTGATGAAAATTATTTTAAAGCTTATGAAATCTTAAGAGAAGCTGTAACCAAAGAACTAATCATACAACCTACTGACTGGTCACTACCTTTTGAAATTATGTGCGATGCCTCAGACTTTGCCATAGGAGCTATCCTGGGCCAAAGGGTAAACAAATGTCTTATAGTGATCTATTATGCTAGTAGAACTCTGAATGAAGTGCAAATGAATTATACCACCACTGAAAAAGAGTTGCTAGCCATTGTGTTTGCCCTAAAAAAATTTAGATTATATTTATTAGGATCAAAAATCATAATTTACTCTGATCATTCAGCCTTGAGATACCTGCTCTCAAAGAAAGATGCTAAATCATGATTAATTAGATGGATCTTACTGCTACAAGAATTTGATATTGAAATTCGAGATAAGAAGAGATCTGAAAATGTTGTAGCAGACCATCTATCTAGGATCCTAGTTAAAGATAGTGAACCTATATCAATCAAAGAATCTTTTTCAGATGAACAATTGTTAGCAGTTTTACATACAAAGGCCTCTTGGTTTGCAGATATTGTCAATTACTTAGTCGTAGGATAAATTCATAATGGCTGGTCTAAGAATGAGAAGGATCGATTCTTTGCTTAAATCAAATATTATTTTTGAGAAGATCCTGAGCTATTTAGAATTTGTGTTGATCAAATGATTCATAGATGTGTTCCTGAATCTAAATAATTGAGTATCTTACAATTCTGTCATACCCTTGCTTGTGGAGGACATTTTTCTAGATGAAAAACTATGGCAAAAGTATTGTAGAGTGATTTTTATTAGCCAACATTATTTAAGGATACCCATACTATTAGTCAGGAGTGTCTTATGTGTCAAGCCTTAGGAAATATTTCAAAGAAAGACATGATGCCATTAAACCCCATCTTAGTAGTAGAAATTTTTGATGTGTGGGGAATTGATTTTATGGGACCTTTCCCACCTTCCAATGGATTTGAATATATTTTGGTGGCTGTCGATTATATTTCTAAATGGATTGAAGCAATAGCAACATGAACCAATGATCATAAAGTAGTCTTAAAATTTATTCAGAAGAATATCTTTTCAAGGTTTGGATTTCCACATGCTATCATTAGCAACGGAGGTACCCATTTTACAAATCACCAATTTCGAACTTTATTACGAAAATATGGGATGACACATAAGATAGCTACACTATACCATCCGCAAACAAGTGGCTAGGCAGAAGTATCTAATAGAAAAATTAAGAATATCTTACAAAAGACTATTAGGCCTGATCGAGAAGATTGATTATATGGGCCTATAAGACAGCTTATAAAACCCCTATTGAAATGTCTCCCTATAGATTAATCTATGAAAAAGCATGTCACCTTCTAGTAGAACTTGAACATAAAGCATATTGGGCAATAAAATAATTAAATTTTAATTTAAATGAAGCTGGTTCCAATTGGATGTTACAATTGAGTGAATTAGATGAATTAAGGCAAGAAGCTTATGAAAATTCAAAAATCTATAAGGAGAAAATAAAAGCCTCCTATGATAAACATATTTCAAGAAAAACTTTTAAACCAAATCAATAAGTCTAGTTATTTAACTCAAGACTTCGATTATTTTTTAAAAAATTAAAATCTAGATGTGATGGACCTTATATAGTTAATCACGTATTTCCACATGGTGCAATCAAACTCTATGATCCTAGGACTAAAAATTTCTTTAAGGTAAATGGTCAAAGGCTTAAACCATATATTGAAAGGATATCATTAAATTAAAACATTGACCAAGTATAATTAATAGAACCATAATGAATTAAACTACATTGTGTCTGGCTGAAGACAATAAACTTAGCACTTGTTGGAAGACAATCCAATATTTCTTGAATCTAATTTATTTTTTTTAGTTTATTTTTTTTAGGTTAAGTTGTAGAAGGATCAAAAGCTTCAAGATCTATGCTAAATGAATAAACATAATTTACACCCTTTTATTTATTTTTCCTTTCCATTGAGGATAATGTCAATTAAGTTGAAGAATAAGAAAAAAAAATTAAAAAAAAATAAAAAAAATTTAAAATTAAAAATTAAAAAAAGAAATCAAAATTTAAAACTATTTTGAAATTTTTTTTGGATAAATTATATTTCAAGAAAGAGAATCTTAAGCAAAATAAAATAGGAAAAGTAATAAAATTAGAAAGTATTAGCTAATAATGGTAGCGAGTTAAGAAGTAAATTACTTGGTCAGACGATTAGCAGCCTACCTAGGTCATTTAAAGGCTAACATCACTTCTAATTGTGCATGCACATTAATAAAGCAAAGTAAGTGTTGATTATAAGACTAATTGAGGATTCAATTATCACTAAAAATTGGTGGTTTATATATACCTCAATTAAAGAAACTTGAATTTAAGAAAAGAGCTACTTACTTAAAATAAAAAGTGCAAAACACAGAGTATATATGGACTGTCCTAAACTTAGTAATTGGATCTCTGCACCTAAGTCAAGTATGGAGGTTCACATCAAACAGTGAAGGAAAGGCCGGGATGCTCAGCACATTGCTCTTTTCAAAAAAATTAACTTATTTATCCTTTGAATTAACTTGGGAGTATATAAAAAATTAATCAAAATAGGTGATAAAAGAAGATTCATTTATCCTTTGAAGAGTTGGAGTTTTAGTCTTTCTTCTTACTTCAATCTTCAATTAACACCCAAAGGCTAAGTTAGTATTCACGAAACAAGTGCTGAAAATCTTTAGATGAACTCTAAGAAAGTTTTTGATTAATCTACCATAAAATTTACTTCTGAAACTTAATATTTAGTTAGTGACATTATCTAAACTTTTGATCTTAAATCCTAGACCTATTCTTATGAAGGAGGATCTTAATGAAATGTGGTAATTAATCTAAACTAAATTCTTTCTTTATTCGAGGACGAGCAAAACTTAAGTTGGAGAGTGTGATAAGTACCATAAATTTATCTATAAAAATATTAATTTATATTTATTTTTAAAAATTAATAATTAATTAATATATATTTTAAAGAAATTTATATTTTTAATAATTAAAAAATTAATTAAAAATTAATAAAAAAATAAAAAATAAAATTTTATAATCAATGAAAAGAGCTTATTTTTTTTATCACAACGAAATAAGTTTCATACAAAACGGAGCTAAAATGAAGAAGATATAAAATTTTAAAAAAATAAAATAAATAAAAATTAAATGAAAATAACATATGGCTCAGTCGGCTCAAGCCGCCGCGCCATATCAACCGGCGCATCCAAACACGCCAAGCCAAGCCAATGAAGCTAGCACACCAAGCCAGCCATGCAAGCCAACTTAGTCGCAGAAGCCGTCAGTCGGTCCACGATCCAGACATAGACCACCAGCTCAACAAAAACTGACGAATCACAAAGTGACACGTGGTGGACCTAGACCCTTAAAGGGTTTATAGAAAATCTATCGTGGCTCATAGAGTATTTTGAAATTTTCACTCGAGGATAGAGATGCTGATTCATTGTAGTGTACGGTGCAGCCGATCCATGCGGTCCATGGAAATAGTAATTATGCGATCGGATGGCTGCAGTTGCTTGCGGTCAAGATCGGATGATGGAGGTTTAAAACTGAATTTAATTCAAACTCAGCTTCACACAGATCACCATCCAATGGCAGCGCTCGATCCAGGGGATGATCCGATGGTTCAGAATACTTCTGACGATGATCAGGATTCCAAACGCATAATCAACGATCAGATTTTCTCCATCAAAGTGCGATCAATGGTCAGATTTTAATCCGACCTAATCTGGATCAATAGGCATCCAATTTTGATGATTTTTGATCCATTGGATTCCTATTAAATGGCTAGATTTCACCAAACTTCACCAAATTCATCTTAGAGGTATTTTAATCTAAATTCTACTCAGATTTCTTCATATTTTGATGATTAAAAAGGCTCTTTGTCCCACATCGCATAGAGAAAAATCCTCCACTCCTCCTAGATCTATAAAATGGACCCCAAGCCTCTAGAAATCAATAGATCTGGTGAGAGAAAAGCCAAGGTACAGGGTGGAAGCCAAGCTTAAGGTTGAAGGTTGCTTCAAAGCAATAATGCTGAGAAGAAGAGTCAGTCTTCTACGCCATTTCAATGCCTACGCTGATCTGCAATCTTCTTCTAATTTTCTTTTCTCTTTCCTTTTCTTTAATTTTTTATATTTAAATTATGCATTTAAATTTTAATTTTAATAAAGAAAGGTTTATTGCTCTTTTCAATTTTAGCTCTTTAAATTAATTATTCTTATTGCTCTTTAATTTTATCGCAAGTAGCTGCTAAGATCTAAATAGTGGATCTTAGTACCAAGTTTATTTTTTTTGCATAATTTAATTTTGCTTTTATTTACAAATATATTTTCCAACTTTAATTTTCTTTTCAAAAATCCTTCTTTTCTTTTCTTAAAAAAAAAATCAAAGATTTTAGAATTAAATCATTGCCTCCCTATGGATTCGACCTGACTCACTACTCTCTTAATAACTTTTAATTAATTTAAAAAATTAGATATAAATTGATAAACATGGTATCTTAACCCTAACATCGCACTCTTATTACTCGACACCACCTCCTCATAGGTATTCGAGTCTTCTCTTGCTGCACACAATCCATTCTCCATCTGAATTATGACTCTCTCTGATGCTCCTATAGAGGAAACCAGATCCAGAGCATTCCCAACTGCTTGATGCCCCTAGCACTCCCTGAGATCCCTTGGCTCTCCCTCAGACCTGCTTCCAGTCTTTCTAAGATGCCTCTAACACTCTCTATTAAGATACCTTCTTTGGTTGTTGCACCATCGAGCCTCTCTCAGCCCCTATGCTTCTAGGGAAGCACAACTGTAGCACTTCAGCACTCCCTGCCTCATCTCTATGCCGCTCTATGGCCACCCATCCCTAACTTGTTAGACCTCCATGGATCAATCATCTCCATCACCCCCAAGGCTCCAACTGATCGCACCACTAAATACACCCCAACTACTTTCTCAACCTTCCACCAGACTGAATAGTTATTTTTTTAGCTCCATCTCAACCATGAGCCCTTGAGTGACCTCTCCTCTAACACACTAAATAAAATCACTAGCAGTCCAACCTTCGTATATTTTTACTTTTAACACCATGTAAAGCTGCATCAAGAAGAACAACCGCGAACAAGAGAAAAGAAAATCAAAAACTTCAAGCCCTTCTAATCCCCCCAGCCCACCTTTTTTTTTCTCTCCTGGAACCTTCTAGACTTTTGGCTTCTTCCTCTTCATCTCATGCAAAGCAGAAAATAGCCACTGCTACCATGGACCACCGCTAACTGCCTTTGCCCGTGCGACTGTTGGATTCGGGCACCGCCAGCACTGGATCACCACCGCGGCTTTTGGATCCTTCTAGATTCCTTAACCTTCTCCTCCCATCTTTGTCCCATCCAAAAAACCCATAGAACACCGATTGCCAGCCTTTGCTTGTGCGATCATCGAATTCGACCGCAGCCATCGTCGGATCGGCATACCATCGCTAGATCCGTGCTCCCCGATCGGCTCCTTAAGCTTTCACTGTGCATGTGCATCTGCACCACTAGATCCGATGCCTCTATGGCACTTGTATCCACTACAACCCCATCACCTGTGCCACTTCTATTAGATATATGCGCCCTAGAAGTCAGAATTGACTAACACTTATAATACACTTCTAGGGGCAAAATTGTAATTTTGATTATAATCAATAAAATGGATTATTTTCTATCACATATGTATATTTAGTGTCTGTGATACATCCTTTGAGTTAATGATACTGATAATTCATATTTTCAAGTGTTAAAAATTTAAGACATGAATAATCATTATTAACTCATAAAATGCTTCCGACCATAGGATCATCACGAGGATGGTGATTGATCTGGAAGGTTGATATACAATCGCTTCGCTTTAGTAGATGAGTCTTGAGTCTATGATGTGGAGACACCAGAGCGAGAGTATAGATACTTGTTAGAGAATAAGGCACTGAGCGTGACCACCTTGAGTAGTCATTAGGAAGTCTACCTTCTCGTCAATGACTGACTCAACGCTGTAGTGGTGTGTCTGGTTCTTTGATCTGAGGTGCATCGGCAGTTCACCTTGAGGGTGTTATAGTTTGACTACACCATAACTCGATCTCCTAGCCATTCGAAACCTTGAGGTATATGTTGGCTATAGCATGTTCATTATAGGAACTGGATTGCATCAAGATGGAATCTATCTACCTCAATGGTAGAGGAGCAGCCCTATGATGATCATGAGAATCAAGTCCAGAAGCCCATGGCCATGGCAGAGTGAAATAATAGAAAGAGTTTCTATTTAGGTTTTCACATCGGACTCGAATCGAATGATTACATCATATGACAGAAACTAGGGTTTGACGAGTTCACCTTAACCCTAATCTGATCGGGGCTCAAGATAGAAGAACTTAATCACACAGGTAGCTGCACCAAGAGGTTCACATTCAGCTCTGATGGGTTGCCACCATATACTGCTAGGTGTCACTGGTGGATTTTGAGGAGCAATTAGAATGATTTAGATGATCGATCATTCTAGCTGTTCGAATCAGAAGAGTTCTGATCCATCGAAAGGAGTTTCGATGATATCGATGATAGAGATCATGACATATCCCATTACCATACAGAACTGAACCTAACTGGATCACACAAACAAGGGTTTGAATCTGGTGATCATCAATTGAACTGATCCAGTTCAATTGATCTGAATGAGATTCAATTAGGTTCAAGAAAATCGTGCTAGCACTCGATTGAACCTAACGTTCTTCTTTTACTATCATAAATAGTTATCCTGACTGAGCCAAAGGAGTTTATGCTCGATTAGAGGCCTTCACTTGGTCTGACTGAAGCTTGTTTAGGTCAAAAAAGAGTTGTCTTATTTTGTAAGATAATACCTACCATTTTTGGTCACCTACCATTTCTCATCCTTTGACTTTGGTCAAAAGTTGACCTTTGACTGGTCAAATGTTGACCATTGATACTTTGACTTCTGTCCACGTATCATGCACCTATTGGAGAGCTGGTGGGGGCTTGTCCCCCTGCCAGAACCTAGCAAGGAGGAGGGCGCACACCCCATCCTTGGCGTGTGCCCAAGCTGGAGGTGCCCAGGAGTCCCTGTTGGACAGGGACTCCATCTCCTTATTGGATTCCATTTAGACTCCTCCTAAGAACCAACTTTGACTGATCTTAGGCACCATCTAAGGAGGAATCCAAGGGACTCTATTCCCACCAATCAGATTTAGATCTGATTTCATAAAGGGTTGTGATTGGTTGGGAAGAAGAGGAGTTGGATCATGCATAGTCTATAAATAAGACCCTGTGCCCAACCCAAAGAAGAATTGAAAATTCCCACGCCCCAAGGCTGGTTCTCTCCTCCTCCTCCATGCCAAGCCCATCTTCTCCCTCTCCTCTCCATGCCCAAAGTAGTTTGGGATCTTGGTTGGTGCAATCCAGATGAGAGAAAGGCGATAGAAAGCTAGAAGGTTGCGCTGCTGCAAAGGACAAATGCTGATCTTCGAAAGGTATTTTGAAGATCCTCCAAATCAGATCCAGATCTAATTTTTGGAGATGTGATAGAAAAGAAGAGGATCTCCAGATCCAGCTCGAGTGGATATTGGTAGAGGCCAGGCACTTGCGTGGCTAGATCCAGAACCTTCCGCTGCTTACAGGATCATCAACGGATAATAGGATTACCCTACGTCAAGATAAATTAAATTAAATTTAATTTATATAAATTTATTTTTAATAATAAAAATTAAATCTAAAATATTCTAGATCTAATTTGAATTAAATTTTTTTTTTTTTAAATATATCTCTTGATCCAATCAGATCTGAACGAATCTGGTCCGAAAAATCAGAATTTTCTTTCAACTAGTATCAGAGCCAAGGTTCTAAGGTATTTAGATCTAATTTTAAATTTATTCTAATCAAAAAAATAAGTGATTTTAGATGTCACATGAGATGTTATCAGATCTAAAATCAAAAAAATTAAAATTAAATGATTTGGATCTAAGATTAAAAAATATGCATGACTAGTTCTAAAATAGAATAGTTCTATAGAATAGTCTTGCATGTTTTCAATTTGATTTGATTAAATCATATTTTAGATCTATTTATTTACTATTTTTTGATATTATAATTATTATAATAATATCTAAAAAATAGGAAATAAAAATTATTTAATTTTAACATCATATGAGATATGATTGATGCATGTCTAGACTAGTTGTAGAATAGTTCTACATAGTTGTCTAGATTAGAGTTTATTTTGATGAGATCAATTTAAATCTAATTTTTTAGATTATTATGAGATAATTTAGATCTAAAAATATGTATGATTCGATACATGAGATGTATGCAAAATATGTCCATGATTAGATCTAATTTGTATATGAGATATATGATATAGATCTAAAACTATTTTGTAGTATTGCATGTTCCTGATTAAGACGTTCCTCTTAGCCGTCCGATCATAAGAATGAAGAAGGATTTAAAGACCCTCTCCTCCCATTCGATGGGGTGTTCTTATGACGTGTAGGGGTGCTGCGCGTTCATCCTTAATCAGAAACCCAAAACTTACTTTCTGCAAAATCCTAGATCCTGAAAATCCTAGGATTTATTGTGCATATTTTGTTTATGAACCCTACTTAATTAAAAATTAAGATTATGGAATATTAATTAGGTCTAAAATTAAGAATTTTAGATCTAAGACATATTCATAATACTGGGTTCGGGCTTGGGTAGCTCAATTAGGTCTAAGCGGTTGATCAAACCGAATCAAGAGTTGGTTAGATGGGATCAACAATGCTTAAATTGACCAGCCTAATAGGATTAAGTCTGGGTCAAGATCGAGTCACGATCAAGCAAGACCTAATTAGGCTCAAAGGTTAGAGTCTGGATTGTAGGCTAACCCAATTGGTTCTGACTCAACAATTTGGTGTCTAAGGTAAGTTTGGCACACACGATCGACTGATTTTTAATTGGAAGCTACTCGAACTGAATGCGTTCTTGTACGAGTTAATGGCATATTCCTTCCACCGGTCTCACTTACCTGGCCATATCTGTTGACACAGTTCTGATCTGAGGTGGTCAATAATTTGAGCTAACCCATGCCACTAGGTTAGTCATAATTGTTATGACTATGAGCCAAGTCTAGTTTAATGAGACTTGAATCAATTCTCCCTAAGAAAAGATTAAGTCTGAGGTCTTCCACCATTGTAGATGTGCGGGCCCTTCCCGAGGGTTGATTGTTCTCGGCTGGATACAGTGGCTCAGTTGCACCGGAAAGACGCAACCATGTCTATTAGGCATTGGATGCTATGGGCTGGAGGATGAGTTGGGCTCAATATTTCGGATACGGTGAGAGACTCAATTAGGAATCCCAGTCTATGCAAATGGTGGGTCTGACTTAACTAAGGAGTGGATCAATATTTTGGATATGGTGAGATTCATGAATTAGAGACCAAGTTTGGGTGCACCATGATTAGAGAATCATTGAACAAGAGTTGTTCACTCATTGGCTAACCCATCACCAATAACTATTAGGTGAGGTGATGAGTCAGTTGGTGAGACCGCACCATCCCACTAGAAATCATTAATCGTGGAGATTTTTGCATCTCTACAGAGGGAGTGTAGGGATCCAAAGAAAATAGTGGGAGCTAATTTATTTAAAAATAAAATTCCTAAATAAATTGGTCAAGTCATAATTACAGTATCTAACTAGAATCTTTGACTCTCTACAGGAAAATGTCTGCCTCCAACCCATTGGCACGTATCCTGGACACACATAGACTGACTGGACCCAATTATAAAGATTGGCTCAGGAACTACAAAATAGTTTTGGATTTCGAGAAGTTAACCCATGTATTTGGACCAGGACCCTCCCACCTTACCAGCCCGTCCATCCACTGAACAGAGAGCGTCTCTGAAAAATGGATAGACGAAGATAATAAGGCCAGATATTACATGTTGGGCTCGATGTCTGATGAGCTCCAGCGCCAACATGAAGATATCGGGACCTTGCTCGCCAAATGTTGGCTCACCTGCAGGAGATGTTTGGTGAACAGAGTCGCGCAGCCAAGTATCAAGTCACGAAAATGACTTTTTAAGGCTAAGATGCATGATGGGCAGTCAGTCCAAGATCACTGTCTGATAATGATCAAGGACATGGAAGAGCTTGAGAAGCTCGGTGTGAAGTTAGACTTGGATCTGCAGAACGATATTATTCTGCAATCCTTGACTGATGCATATGGGCAATTCATCATGAATTACCACATGCATAAACTTCAAAATTCCTTGGCCGAATTAATGAACATGCTGGTCACCGCTGAGCTTTCTATGAAAGGTTCTAAAGGCTCAGTTCTTGCTATGAAATGGACTTCTTCCAAAAGAAAGTCTTATGGAAAGAAAAAGAAGTCTGTGAAAAAGCAGAAAGGTGAAGGAGCAAAGAAGAAGAAGGCAGAGTCGAAGAAGAAGGTCGATGTCAAAGGAAAGTGTTTCCATTGCAACAGCGACGGCCATTGGAAGCGGAACTGCCCTACTTACCTGGCCACCCTGAAGAACAAGAAGGAAGGTCCTTCTGGAGGTATGCTCGTTATTGAGTCTAACCTTACGATTTCTTCTGCATCCAGTTGGGTGCTTGACTCTGGTTCTAGTGCTCATCTGTGCACTTCCATGCAGGGTCTTGAGGATAGCAGGAGGCTGAGGGATGGAGACATGATCCTACGCATCGGTAATGGAGCAAGAGTTGCTGCAGTAGCCGTGGGAACATACCCTCTTCGATTACCATCTGGTTTAGACTTAGTTTTGAAAAGACTGTTATTATGTGCCTGCAGCTAGCAGGAATTTGATTTCTGTTTCATGCTTAGCACTAAGAAGGCTTATGTGATTACCTTCTTTAAGGACCATTGTAACATTCTTTATGAAAGAAATAAAATTGCAAATGGTTTCCTTATTAACGGTCTTTATCAGCTACATATTGATGTACCTGTTCTAACTATCGAGCAAAACGTGAATGCCAAACGACCTAGGGATAGTCCAAACGATAGATATCTATGGCACCTGAGATTAGGTCATATAGCAGAAGATAGGATCAACAAATTGGAGAAAAATGGGCTATTGAGTCCATTGACTTTTGAGTCATATCCAACTTGTGAATCTTGTCTTCAAGGCAAAATGACTAAACTCCCTTTTGTTGGACATGGGGAGAGGGCCACAGATCTCCTTGCCCTAGTACATACTGATGTGTGCGGCCCATTTGATGTGCCGGCTAGAGGCAATTTTGTCTACTTCATTACCTTTACCGATGATCTATCTAGGTATGGGTATGTGTATCTTATGAGACACAAGTCTGAAGCTTTTGAAAAGTTCAAAGAATTCAGACATGAAGTAGAAAAACAAACTGAAAAAATCCATTAAGGTTCTTCGATCAGATCGAGGAGGTGAATACCTTAGCCGGGAAATTCCTAGACTATCTTAAGGAAAAATGGCATAGTCTCTCAATGGACTCCACCAGGAACACCTCAACTCAACGGGGTTTCAGAACGGAGAAATCGGACTCTATTGGATATGGTTCGATCCATGATGAGCTTCACAGACCTTCCCAGATTTTCTTTGGGGACATTCATTGTTAACTTCAATTTATCTTACTGAATAGGGTTCCCTCTAAAACCGTTCCTACCACACCGTATGAGATATGGCACGGTAAGAAACCAAGTCTGAGTCATCTCAGAATTTGGGGTTGTCCGGCTTCATGTCAAAAGACAACAAGCGGACAAGTTAGAGTTTAGGTCCTTCAGAGCTCGATTCATAGGATATCCTAAAGAGTCATTAGGATACTATTTCTACATTCCAGAAGACCACAATGTGATTGTGAGTCGACATGCCATCTTTCTTGAAAAATAGTTTATTCAAGATAGCGGCATTGGAAAGCAGATTAAGCTTGATGAGAAAGTCTCACAAGTACAGAACGAGCTAAGGACCAATTGGAACCAAATCAGGTTGAGCCAATAAGAACACTACCTCCTCCACCTCGTAGATCGGAAAGAGTTTCCCGTCCCCCTGAAAGATACTTAGGTATTATTTCAGAGGAAAGTAGAGGAAATGTTCCTCATAGGTAATGGTGCTCATGGTGATGATCCCAAAACCTACAACGAGGCGATATCAGATATCGACTCCGAGAAATGGCTAGAGGCAATGCAAGTCAGAAATTGACTCGATGCACTCAAACCAAGTCTGGACCTTGGTAGATCCACCAGAAGGTATAGTACCTATTGGGTGTAAATGGATCTTCAAGAGAAAGATTGGTGCAGATGGGAATGTGGAGACATTCAAGGCTAGACTAGGTGGCAAAAGGTTATAGTCAACGCGAAGGCATTGACTATCAGGATACCTTTTCCCCAGTGGCTATGCTAAAATCCATCCGCACATTGCTTGCCATTGCAGCCTATTTCGATTATGAAATATGGCAAATGGACGTGAAAATGGCATTCCTTAAATGGATATCTTGAGGAAGATATCTATATGGAACAGCCGCTAGGTTTCACATCCAGTGATACTGATCACAAGGTTTGCAAGCTGCAAAGGTCCATATATGGACTTAAGCAAGCATCTCGGAGCTGGAACACTCATTTCAATGATGTGATCAAAAAGTTTGGTTTCATCAAAAATGAAGAGGAACCGTGTGTCTTTCAAAAAGGGTCAGTGGGAGCGCTGTTGTCTTCCTCGTATTGTACGTGGATGACATCCTCCTTATTGGGAATGATATTCCCATGTTGACATGACAGTCAAAATGTGGTTGTCCAAGGAATTCTCCATGAAAGACCTAGGTGAAGCATCCTTTATTCTAGGAATTAAGGTCTATAGGGATAGACCGAATAGGATGCTAGGACTTTCACAGAAGATGTACATAGAGGAAGTACTAAAGAGGTTTAGTATGGAAAACTCTAAGAGGGGATTAATACCCTTCAGACATGGTATTCATCTTTCCAAGAAGATGTGCCCCAGCACACCTGAGGAAATAGAACGCATGAGCAAGATCCCTTATGCTTCTGCAATAGGGAGCCTCATGTATGCCATGCTATGTACACGACCTGATATAGCCCATGCTGTGAGTGTCACAAGCAGATATCAGTCAAATCCAGGTGAAGAACACTGGACTTCTGTGAAATGTATCCTTAAGTACTTGAGAAGAACTAAGGATATGATGTTGGTCTTTGGTAACGGAGAACTCCAAGTCCAGGGATACACAGACTCGGATTTCATGTCCGATATAGATGATCGAAAGTCGACATCTGGAGTCTGTTTGTGTGCAATGGTGGTGCTGTCAGCTGGAAGAGTTCCAAGCAAACGTGATAGCAGATTCCACCATGGAAGCAGAATATATCGCTGCATCAGAGGCTGCAAAGGAAGCATTCTGGTACAAGAAGTTTGCTGCAGAAATTGGAGTAATGCCATCAGATGCCATTCCTCTATACTGCGACAACAATGGCTGCCATAGCCCTTGCTAAGGAGCCGAGGTCTCACCAAAAATCCAAGCACATTGAGCGGCGATACCACCTCATCCGCGATTACCTCGAGAAGGGTTACGTCGAGGTCAAGAGAGTCAACTCCGCAGATAATGTGGCAGACCCACTTACAAAGCCGTTGGGCCAGCAGAAGATCGAAGCCCACCTTGAGAAGATGGGACTTAGACTTGTAGCCAATTGGCTTTAGGACAAGTGGGAGATTGTTAGATATATGTGCCCTAGAAGCCAGAATTGGCTGACACTTGTAATACACTTCTAGGGGCAAAATTATAATTTTGACTATAATCAATAAAATGGGTTATTTTCTATCACATATGTGTATTTAGTGTCTGTGATACATCCTTTGAGTTAATGGTAATGATAATTCATATTTTCAAGAGTTGAAAATTTAAGACATGAATAATCATTATTAACTCATAAAATGCTCCCGACCATAGGATCATCACGAGGATGGTGATTGATCCGAAAGGTTGGTGTACAATCGCTTCTCTTTAGTAGATGAGTCTTGAGTCTATGGTGTGGAGACACCGGAGCGAGAGTACAGGTACTCGTTAGAGAATGAGGGCACTGAGCGTGACCACCTCGAGTAGTCATTAGGAAGTCTACCTTCTCGTCAATGACTGACTCGATGCTGCAGTGGTGTGTCTGATTCTTTGATCTGAGGTGCATCAACAGTTCACCTTGAGGGTGTTATAGTTTGACTACACCATAACTCGATCTCCTAGCCATTCAAAATCCTGAGGTGTATGTTGGCTATAGCATGTTCATTGTAGGAACTGGATTGCATCAAGATGGAATCTATCTACCTCGGTGGTAGAGGAGCAGCCCTATGATGATCATGAGAATCAAGTCCAGAAGTCCATGGCCATGGTAGAGTGAAATAATAGAAAGAGTTTCTATTTAGATTTTCACATTGGACTCGAATCGAATGATTACATCATATGACAGAAACTAGGGTTTGACGAGTTCACCTTAACCCTAATCTGATCGGGGCTCAAGATAGAAGAACTTAATCACACAGGTAGCTGCACCAAGAGGTTCGCATTCAGCTCTGATGGGTTGCCACCATATACTGCTAGGTGTCACTGGTGGATTTTGGGAGCAATTAGAATGATTTAGATGATCGATCATTCTAGCTGTTCGAATCAGAAGAGTTCTGATCCATCGAAAGGAGTTTCGATGATGTCGATGATAGAGATCATGACATATCCCATTACCATACAGAACTGAACCTAACTGGGTCACACAAACAAGGGTTTGAATCTGGTGATCATCAATTGAACTGATCTAGTTCAATTGATCTGAATGAGATTCAATTAGGTTCAAGGAAATCGTGCTAGCACTCGATTGAACCTAACGTTCTTCTTTTACTATCATAAATAGTTGTCCTGACTGAGCCAAAGGAGTTTGTGCTCGATCAGAGGCCTTCACTTGGTCTGACTGGAGCTTGTCCAGATCAGAAAAGGGTTGTCTTATTTTGTAAGACAATACCTACCATTTTTGCTCACCTGCCATTTCTCGTCCTTTGACTTTGGTCAAAAGTTGATCTTTGACTGGTCAAATATTGACCATTGATACTTTGACTTTTGTCCACATGTCATGCACCTATTGGAGAGCTGGTGGGGGCTTGTCCCCCTACCAGAACCTGGCAAGGAGGAGGGCGCACGCCACCCTTGGCGTGTGCCCAAGCTGGAGGCGCCCAGGAGTCCCTGTTGGATAGGGACTCCATCTCCTTTTTGGATTCCGATTAGACTTCTCCTAAGAACCAACTTTGACTGGTCTTAGGTGCCATCTAAGGAGGAATCCAAGGGACTCTATTCCCACCAATCAGATTTAGATCTGATTTCACAAAGGGTTGTGATTGGTTGGGAAGAAGAGGAGTTGGATCACGCATAGTCTATAAATAAGACCCTGCGCCCAACCCAAAGAAGAATTGAAAATTCCCATGCCCCAAGGCTGGTTCTCTCCTCCTCCTCCATGCCAAGCCCATCTTCTCCTCTCCTCTCCATACCCAAAGTAGTTTGGGATCTTGGTTGGTGCAATCCAGATGAGAAAAAGGCGACAGAAAGCTAGAAGGCTGCGCTGCTGCAAAGGACAACTGCTGATCTTCGAAAGGTGTTTTGAAGATCCTCCAAATCAGATCCAGATCTAATTTTTGAAGATGTGATAGAGAAGAAGAGGATCTTTAGATCTAGTCTGAGTGGATATTGGTAGAGGCCAGGCATTTGCTTGGCTAGATCCAGAACCTTCCACTGCTTACAGGATCATCAACGGATAATAGGATTACCCTACGTCAAGGTAAATTAAATTTGATTTAGTTTATATAAATTTATTTTTAATAATAAGAATCAAATCTAAAACATCCTAGATCTGATCTAAATTAAAGAGAAAAAATTTTGAAATATATCTCTTGATCCGATCAGATCTGAATGAACCTGGTCCGGAAAATCAGGATTTTCCTTCAACTTCACCAGAAGGGAAAGATCCAACCTGATCTCCCCTGCTCCTTCCACCTGCCCGGTCAGCTCCTGCTGCATGCATGTGCCACTATCATTGGCTTGGTCATCGTTGCTCGCACATGCATGCCCCTGCCTGAGATGATGCCGCTGCCATCTGTGACGTCCCCGGAGAAGAAGATCGCATGCCAACCCCTCTAGATCTCGACCATTCTACACGCATGCACCACGGATTGTGTGAAGGCTGCACAGCCTGTTTTCACCTCTGCTCGCCGTGCTTGGAAACTTGGAAGCCAGAACCAGCCACTAGTTGTTGGGATCGATGTCCAATCATCAGAATCAGTCATTGAACTGGGATCGGCAGCCAATCACCAGCCACGAATCGGGAGGAAGAAAGGGGGTCCTACTAGCCCCCAAAAAAATCTTTTTTTTTTATTCTTCTTCCACTGAATCCTACTCCTGCACTGGATCTGTTCTTCATACCTCCTCATCAAGAAGGCTTTGATATAAATTGTTGTGCAGGATCCCTTGACGTCATATTGAGGCTAAAGAAAGAATAGGGCACATCTCGAACTAGGGCACCTTAGCTTGTGAAAAGCTAGAGAAAAAGAGATATGGGAGAAAACTACGCTAATGATCTTCACTATTAGGATTTATAATATACATGCATTTTTATACATGGACCAAAATTCAATCCATAAAAAACTTTCTAGGCTAACCCAGTCCGAATGCACTCATCTAAACCCATGTACACCTATGATCTGATCATGCACTCAACACCATGGATCCAAACCTGGTCGAAACTTGGATTAGCCTCCATAAGACCCATAAATCAGGGCCTCATGATCGTGGAGGACTGTGTTAGATATATGTGCCCTAGAAGCCAGAATTGGCTGACACTTGTAATACACTTCTAGGGGCAAAATTATAATTTTGACTATAATTAATGAAATGGGTTATTTTCTATCACACATGTGTATTTAGTGTCTGTGATACATCCTTTGAGTTAATGGTAATGATAATTCATATTTTCAAGAGTTGAAAATTTAAGACATGAATAATCATTATTAACTCATAAACAGCTCCCGACCATAGGATCATCACGAGGATGGTGATTGATCCAGAAGGTTGGTGTACGATCGCTTCTCTTTAGTAGATGAGTCTTGAGTCTACGGTGTGGAGACACCGGAGCGAGAGTACAGGTACTCGTTAGAGAACGAGGGCACTGAGCGTGACCACCTCGAGTAGTCATTAGGGAGTCTACCTTCTCGTCAATGACTGACTCGATGCTGCAGTAGTGTGTCTGGTTCTTTGACCTGAGATGCATCGGCAGTTCACCTTGAGGGTGTTATAGTTTGACTACACCATTACTCGGTCTCCTAGCCATATGGAACCCTGAGGTGTATGTTGGCTATAGACATGTTCATTGTAGGAACTGGATTGCATCAAGATGGGATCTATCTACCTCGGTGGTAGAGGAGTAGCCCTATGATGATCATGAGAATCAAGTCCAGAAATCCATGGCCATGGTAGAGTGAAATAATAGAAAGAGTTTCTATTTAGATTTTCACATTGGACTCGAATCGAATGATTACATCATATGACAGAGACTAGGGTTTGACGAGTTCACCTTAACCCTAATCTGATCGGGGCTCAAGATAGAAGAACTGAATCACACAGGTAGCTGCACCAAGAGGTTCGCATTCAGCTCTGATGGGTTGCCACCATATACTGCTAGGTGTCACTGGTGGATTTTGGGAGCAATTAGAATGATTTAGATGATCGATCATTCTAGCTGTTCGAATCAGAAGAGTTCTGATCCATCGAAAGGAGTTTCGATGATGTCTATGATAGAGATCATGACATATCCCATTACCATACAGAACTGAACCTAACTGGGTCACACAAACAAGGGTTTGAATCTGGTGATCATCAATTGAACTGATCTAGTTCAATTGATCTGAATGAGATTCAATTAGGTTCAAGGAAATCGTGCTAGCACTCGATTGAACCTAACGTTCTTCTTTTACTATCATAAATAAGTTGTCCTGACTGAGCCAAAGGAGTTTGTGCTCAATCAGAGGCCTTCATATGGTCTGACTGGAGGTTGTCCAAGTCAGAATAGGTTGTCTTATTTGTAAGACATTACCTGCCATTTTTGGTCACCTGCCATTTCTTGTTCTTTGACTTTGGTCAAAAGTCTACCTTTGACTGGTCAAACGTTGACCATTGACCCTTTGACTTTTGACCACATGTCATGCACCTATTGGAGAGCTGGTGGGGGCCTTGTCCCCCTGCCAGAACCTGGCAAGGAGAAGGGCGCACGCCAAGGGTGGCGTGAGCCCAAGTAGGAGGCGCCTAGGAGTCCTTGTTGGACAAGGACTCCACCTCCCTTTAGGATTCCAATCAGAGTTCTACTAAGAATCCAGTTTGACTGGTCTTAGGCGCCCTCTAAGGAGGAATCCAGGGGTCTCTTTTTCAACCAATCAGATTTAGATCTGATTTCACAAAGGGTTGTGATTGGTTGAGAGGAAGAGGAGTTGGATCACAAGCTTAGGTCTATAAATAAGACCCTGCGCCCAACCCTAATCCTAAGTCTTATTGAAAGAGATTTCCCACGTCCAAGGCTGCCTCTCCCCTCCTTCTCCATGCCATACTCTCTTCTCCCCTTGCTCTCCACGTCCAAAAGTGTTTTGGACTTAGTTTGGTGCGATTCAGATCAAGGAAAGGCGATCAAAAGCAAGAAGGCTGCGCTGCTGCAAAAGGACGACTGCAGATCTTCAAAAGAGTTTTGAAGATCCTCCAGATCAGATCCAGATCTGATTTTTGGAGGTGTGATAGAGAAGAAGAGGTTCTCCAGATCCAACCCGAGTGGATACCGGTAGAGGCCAGGCGCTTGCGTGGCTAAGATCCAGAACCTTCCGCTGCAATCAGGATCATCTACAGGGTAATAGGATTACCCAAATCAGGTAAATTAAATTTGATTTAATTTATCTTATTTTATTTTATTTATTAAAATAATAAGAATCAGATCTGAAACATATCAAGATCTGATTAAGATCAAGAGAAAATTTTTGAAATATATCTCTTGATCTAATCAGATCTGGACGAACCTGGACCGGGAAATCAGGATTTCCCTTCAACTGGTATCAGAGCCATGGTTCTAAAATTGTTTAGATCTGATTTTAATTTTATTTTAATTAAAAATAATGTGATTTCAGATGTCACATGAGATGTGATCAGATCTGAAATCAGAAAAATTAAAATTAAATGATTTGGATCTAAGAACATGAAGATATGCATGACTAGTTCTAGAATAGAATAGTTCTATAGAATAGTTTTGCATGTCTTTGATTTAATCTGATTAAATCATATTTTAGATCTTCTTATTTACTATTTTCTGATATTATAAGTGTTATAATAACATCTGATAAACAGCAAATAAAAATTATTTAATTTTAAATATCATATGAGATATGATAGATGCATGACTAGACTAGTTGTAGAATAGTTCTACATAATTGTCTAGATTAGAATTTATTTTGATTAGATCAATTTAAATCTAATTTTTTAGATTATTATGTGATAATTTAGATCTGAAAACATGCATGATTATGATACATGAGATGTATGCAAAATATGCCTTGATTAGATCTAAATTTGTATATGAGATATATGATATAGATCTATAACTGTTTTGTAGATTTACATGTTCCTGATTAAGGCGTTCCTCTTGGCCGTCCGGTCATAAGAACGAAGAAGGGTTTAAAGGCCCTCTCTTCCCATTCGATGGGGTGTTCTTATGACGTGTAGGGGTGCTGCGTGTTCGTCCTTAATCAGAAACCCAAAACTTACTTTCTGCAAAACCCTAGATCCTGAAACCCTAGGATTTATTGTGCATATTTTGTTTATGAACCCAACTTAATTAAGAATTAAGTTTATGGAATATTAATTAGGTCTAAAATTGAGAATTTCAGATCTAAGACATATTCATAATACTGGGTTCGGGCTTGGGTAGCTCAATTAGGTCTAAGCGGTTGATCAAACCGAATCAAGAGTTGGTTAGATGGGATCAACAATGCTTAAATTGACCAGCCTAATAGGATTAAGTCTGGGTCAAGATCGAGTCACGATCAAGCAAGACCTAATTAGGCTCAGAGGTTAGAGTCTGGATTGTAGGCTAACCCAATTGGTTCTGACTCAACAATTTGGTGTCTAAGGTAAGTTTGGCACAGACGACCGACTGGTTTTTAATTGGAAGCTACTCGACCTGAATGCGTTCTTGTGCGAGTTAACGGCATATTCCTTCCACCGGTCTCACTTACCTGGCCATATCTGTTGACACAGTTCTGATCTGAGGTGGTCAATAATCCGAGCTGACCCATGCCACTAGGTTAGTCATAATTGTTATGACTAAGCCAAGTCTAGTTTAATGAGACCTGAATCAATTCTCCCTAAGAAAAGATTAAGTCCGAGGTCTTCCACCATTGTAGACGTGCGGGCCCTTCCCGGGGTTGATTGTTCTCGGCTGGATACAGTGGCTCAGTTGCACCGGGAAGACGCAACCATGTCTATTAGGCATTGGATGCTATGGGCTGGAGGATGAGTTGGGCTCAATATTCCGGATACGGTGAGAGACCCAATTAGGAACCCAGTCTATGCAAATGGTGGGTCTGACTTAACTAAGGAGTGGATCAATATTCCGGATACGGTGAGATTCATGAATTAGAGACCAAGTTTGGGTGCACCATGATTAGAGAATCATTGAACAAGAGTTGTTCACTCATTGGCTAACCCATCACCAATAACTGTTAGGTGAGGTGATGAGTCAGTTGGTGAGACCGCACCACCCACTAGAAATCATCAATCGCGGAGATTTTCGCATCTCTACAGAGGGAGTGTAGGGATCCGAGAAAATAGTGGGAGCTAATTTGTTTAAAAATAAAATCCCTAAACAAATTGGTCAAGTCAAAATTACAGTATCTAACTAGAATCTTTGACTCTCTACAGGAAAATGTCTGCGTCCAACCCACTGGCACGTATCCTAGACACACATAGACTGACTGGACCCAATTATAAAGATTGGCTCAGGAACTACAAAATTGTTTTGGGTTCAGAGAAGTTAACACATGTTTTGGACCAGGACCCTCCCACCTTACCAGCTCGTCCATCCACTGAACAGAGAGCGTCTCTGGAAAAATGGATTGACGAAGACAATAAGGCCAGATACTACATGTTGGGCTCGATGTCTGATGAGCTCCAGCGCCAACATGAAGATATCGGGACTGCTCGCCAAATGTTGGCTCACCTGCAGGAGATGTTTGGTGAACAGAGTCGCGCAGCCAAATATCAAGTCACGAAAATGACTTTTTAAGGCTAAGATGCGTGATGGGCAGTCAGTCCAAGATCACTGTCTGACAATGATCAAGGACATGGAAGAGCTTGAGAAGCTCGGTGTGAAGTTGGACTTGGACTTGCAGAACGATATTATTCTGCAATCCTTGACTGATGCATATGGGCAATTCATCATGAATTACCACATGCATAAACTTCAGAAATTCCTTGGCCGAGTTGATGAATATGCTGGTTACCGCTGAGCTTTCTATGAAAGGTTCTAAAGGCTCAGTTCTTGCTATGGAACGGACTTCTTCCAAAAGAAAGTCTTATGGAAAGAAAAAGAAGTCTGTGAAAAAGCAAAAGGTAGAAGGATCAAAGAAGAAGAAGGCAGAACCGAAGAAGAAGGTCGATGGCAAAGGAAAGTGTTTCCATTGCAACAGCGACGGCCATTGGAAGCGGAACTGCCCTACTTACCTGGCCACCCTAAAGAACAAGAAGGAAGGTCCTTCTGGAGGTATGCTCGTTATTGAGTCTAACCTTACGGTTTCTTCTGCATCCAGTTGGGTGCTTGACTCTGGTTCTAGTGCTCATCTGTGCACTTCTATGCAGGGTCTTGAGGATAGCAGGAGGCTGAGGGATGGAGACATGATCCTACGCGTCGGTAATGGAGCAAGAGTTGCTGCAGTAGCCGTGGGAACATACCCTCTGCGATTACCATCTGGTTTAGACTTAGTTTTAAAAGACTGTTATTATGTGCCTGCAGCTAGCAGGAATTTGATTTCTGTTTCATGCTTAGCACAAGAAGGTTATGTGATCACCTTCTTTAAGGACCATTGTAACATTCTTTATGAAAGAAATAAAATTGCAAATGGTTTCCTTGTTAATGGTCTTTATCAGTTGCATATTGATGTACCTGTTTTAACTATCGAGCAAAACGTGAATGCCAAACGACCTAGGGATAGTCCAAACGACAGATATCTATGGCACCTGAGATTAGGTCATATAGCAGAAGATAGGATTAACAAATTGGAGAAAAATGGGCTATTGAGTCCATTGACTTTTGAGTCATATCCAACTTGTGAATCTTGTCTTCAAGGCAAAATGACTAAACTCCCTTTTGTTGGACATGGGGAGAGGGCCACAGATCTCCTTGCCCTAGTACATACTGATGTGTGCGGCCCATTCGATGTGCCGGCTAGAGGCAATTTTGTCTACTTCATTACCTTTACCGATGATCTGTCTAGGTATGGGTATGTGTATCTTATGAGACATAAGTCTGAAGCCTTTTGAAAAGTTCAAAGAATTCAGACATGAAGTAGAAAAACAAACTGGAAAACCCATTAAGGTTCTTCGATCAGATCGAGGAGGTGAATACCTTAGCCGGGAATTCCTAGACTATCTTAAGGAAAATGGCATAGTCTCTCAATGGACTCCACCAGGAACACCTCAACTCAACGGGGTTTCAGAACGGAGAAATCGGACTCTATTGGATATGGTTCGATCCATGATGAGCTTCACAGACCTCCCAGATTTTCTTTGGGGACATTCATTATTAACTTCAATCTATTTACTGAATAGGGTTCCCTCTAAAACCGTTCCTACCACACCGTATGAGATATGGCACGGTAAGAAACCAAGTCTGAGTCATCTCAGAATTTGGGGTTGTCCGGCTTATGTCAAAAGACAACAAGCGGACAAGTTAGAGTTTAGGTCCTTTAGAGCTCGATTCATAGGATATCCTAAAGAGTCATTAGGATACTATTTCTACATTCCAGAAGACCACAATGTGATTGTGAGTCGACATGCCATATTTCTTGAAAAATAGTTTATTCAAGATAGTGGCATTGGAAAGCAGATTAAGCTTGATGAGAAAGTCTCACAAGCAGAAAGAGCTAAGGACCAAGTGGAACCAAATCAGGTTGAGCCAATAAGAACACTACCTCCTCCACCTCGTAGATCGGAAAGAGTTTCCCGTCCCCCTGAAAGATACTTAGGTATTATTTCAGAGGACGTAGAGGAAATGTTCCTCATAGGTAATGGTGCTCATGGTGATGATCCCAAAACCTACAACGAGGCGATATCAGATATCGACTCCGAGAAATGGCTTGAGGCAATGAAGTCAGAGATCGACTCGATGCACTCAAACCAAGTCTGGACCTTGGTAGATCCACCAGAAGGTATAGTACCTATTGGGTGTAAATGGATCTTCAAGAGAAAGATTGGTGCAGATGGGAATGTGGAGACATTCAAGGCTAGACTGGTGGCAAAAGGTTATAGTCAACGTGAAGGCATTGACTATCAGGATACCTTTTCCCCGGTAGCTATGCTAAAATCCATCCGCACATTGCTTGCTGTTGCAGCCTATTTCGATTATGAAATATGGCAAATGGACGTGAAAACGGCATTCCTAAATGGATATCTTGAGGAAGATATCTATATGGAACAGCCGCTAGGTTTCACATCCAGTGATACTGATCACAAGGTTTGCAAGCTGCAAAGGTCCATATATGGACTTAAGCAAGCATCTCGGAGCTGGAACACTCGTTTCAATGATGTGATCAAAAAGTTTGGTTTCATCAAAAATGAAGAGGAACCATGTGTTTTCAAAAGGGTCAGTGGGAGCGCTGTTGTCTTCCTCGTATTGTACGTGGATGACATCCTCCTTATTGGGAATGATATTCCCATGTTGACATCAGTCAAGATGTGGTTGTCCAAGGAATTCTCCATGAAAGACCTAGGTGAAGCATCCTTTATTCTAGGAATTAAGGTCTATAGGGATAGACCGAATAGGATGCTAGGACTTTCACAGAAGATGTACATAGAGGAAGTACTAAAGAGGTTTAGTATGGAAAACTCTAAGAGGGGATTAATACCCTTCAGACATGGTATTCATCTTTCCAAGAAGATGTGCCCCAGCACACCTGAGGAAATAGAACGCATGAGCAAGATCCCTTATGCTTCTGCAATAGGGAGCCTCATGTATGCCATGCTATGTACACGACCTGATATAGCCCATGCTGTGAGTGTCACAAGCAGATATCAGTCAAATCCAGGTGAAGAACACTGGACTTCTGTGAAATGTATCCTTAAGTACTTGAGAAGAACTAAGGATATGATGTTGGTCTTTGGTAATGGAGAACTCCAAGTTCAGGGATACACAGACTCGGACTTCATGTCCGATATAGATGATCGAAAGTCGACATCTGGAAGTCTGTTTGTGTGCAATGGTGGAGCTGTCAGCTGGAAGAGTTCCAAGCAAACTGTGATAGCAGATTCCACCATGGAAGCAGAATATATAGCTGCATCAGAGGCTGCAAAGGAAGCGTTCTGGTACAAGAAGTTTGCTGCAGAAATTGGAGTAATGCCATCAGATGCCATTCCTCTTTACTGCGACAACAATGGCGCCATAGCCCTTGCTAAGGAGCCGAGGTCTCACCAGAAGTCCAAGCACATTGAGCGGCGATATCATCTCATCCGCGATTACCTTGAGAAAGGTTACGTTGAGGTCAAGAGAGTCAACTCCACAGATAATGTGGCAGACCCACTTACAAAGCCGTTGGGCCAGCAGAAGATCGAAGCCCACCTTGAGAAGATGGGACTTAGACTTGTAGCCAATTGGCTTTAGGACAAGTGGGAGATTGTTAGATATATGTGCCCTAGAAGCCAGAATTGGCTGACACTTGTAATACACTTCTAGGGGCAAAATTGTAATTTTGACTATAATTAATGAAATGGGTTATTTTCTATCACACATGTGTATTTAGTGTCTGTGATACATCCTTTGAGTTAATGGTAATGATAATTCATATTTTCAAGAGTTGAAAATTTAAGACATGAATAATCATTATTAACTCATAAACAGCTCCCGACCATAGGATCATCACGAGGATGGTGATTGATCCGGAAGGTTGGTGTACGATCGCTTCTCTTTAGTAGATGAGTCTTGAGTCTACGGTGTGGAGACACCGGAGCGAGAGTACAGGTACTCGTTAGAGAACGAGGGCACTGAGCGTGACCACCTCGAGTAGTCATTAGGGAGTCTACCTTCTCGTCAATGACTGACTCGATGCTGCAGTAGTGTGTCTGGTTCTTTGACCTGAGATGCATCGGCAGTTCACCTTGAGGGTGTTATAGTTTGACTACACCATTACTCGGTCTCCTAGCCATATGGAACCCTGAGGTGTATGTTGGCTATGACATGTTCATTGTAGGAACTGGATTGCATCAAGATGGGATCTATCTACCTCGGTGGTAGAGGAGTAGCCCTATGATGATCATGAGAATCAAGTCCAGAAATCCATGGCCATGGTAGAGTGAAATAATAGAAAGAGTTTCTATTTAGATTTTCACATTGGACTCGAATCGAATGATTACATCATATGACAGAGACTAGGGTTTGACGAGTTCACCTTAACCCTAATCTGATCGGGGCTCAAGATAGAAGAACTGAATCACACAGGTAGCTGCACCAAGAGGTTCGCATTCAGCTCTGATGGGTTGCCACCATATACTGCTAGGTGTCACTGGTGGATTTTGGGAGCAATTAGAATGATTTAGATGATCGATCATTCTAGCTGTTCGAATCAGAAGAGTTCTGATCCATCGAAAGGAGTTTCGATGATGTCTATGATAGAGATCATGACATATCCCATTACCATACAGAACTGAACCTAACTGGGTCACACAAACAAGGGTTTGAATCTGGTGATCATCAATTGAACTGATCTAGTTCAATTGATCTGAATGAGATTCAATTAGGTTCAAGGAAATCGTGCTAGCACTCGATTGAACCTAACGTTCTTCTTTTACTATCATAAATAAGTTGTCCTGACTGAGCCAAAGGAGTTTGTGCTCAATCAGAGGCCTTCATATGGTCTGACTGGAGGTTGTCCAAGTCAGAATAGGTTGTCTTATTTGTAAGACATTACCTGCCATTTTTGGTCACCTGCCATTTCTTGTTCTTTGACTTTGGTCAAAAGTCTACCTTTGACTGGTCAAACGTTGACCATTGACCCTTTGACTTTTGACCACATGTCATGCACCTATTGGAGAGCTGGTGGGGGCCTTGTCCCCCTGCCAGAACCTGGCAAGGAGAAGGGCGCACGCCAAGGGTGGCGTGAGCCCAAGTAGGAGGCGCCTAGGAGTCCTTGTTGGACAAGGACTCCACCTCCCTTTAGGATTCCAATCAGAGTTCTACTAAGAATCCAGTTTGACTGGTCTTAGGCGCCCTCTAAGGAGGAATCCAGGGGTCTCTTTTTCAACCAATCAGATTTAGATCTGATTTCACAAAGGGTTGTGATTGGTTGAGAGGAAGAGGAGTTGGATCACAAGCTTAGGTCTATAAATAAGACCCTGCGCCCAACCCTAATCCTAAGTGCTTAATTGAATAGAGATTTCCCACGTCCAAGGCTGCCTCTCCCCTCCTTCTCCATGCCATACTCTCTTCTCCCCTTGCTCTCCACGTCCAAAAGTGTTTTGGACTTAGTTTGGTGCGATTCAGATCAAGGAAAGGCGATCAAAAGCAAGAAGGCTGCGCTGCTGCAAAAGGACGACTGCAGATCTTCAAAAGAGTTTTGAAGATCCTCCAGATCAGATCCAGATCTGATTTTTGGAGGTGTGATAGAGAAGAAGAGGTTCTCCAGATCCAACCCGAGTGGATACCGGTAGAGGCCAGGCGCTTGCGTGGCTAAGATCCAGAACCTTCCGCTGCAATCAGGATCATCTACAGGGTAATAGGATTACCCAAATCAGGTAAATTAAATTTGATTTAATTTATCTTATTTTATTTTATTTATTAAAATAATAAGAATCAGATCTGAAACATATCAAGATCTGATTAAGATCAAGAGAAAATTTTTGAAATATATCTCTTGATCTAATCAGATCTGGACGAACCTGGACCGGGAAATCAGGATTTCCCTTCAGATCCCATAAACCAAATCGTCTTCTCTAGGCAATATTACCCACTACCAGCTTAATATCAAAGTTTGTTAAAAGATGGACAATTTTTGATTTTAGTTAGGAAGAGATTCAAAAGGTTGTACAGAAGAGATTTCAATAGCTAGTTAAGGTGAGTGATTTCCATCTATCTATGGTATTTTTAAAGTACTTTTGCTATGTAAAATGGTGTATATAAAAAGTAAGGTAGTTTTTCAATATTTCATAGCTTACATATTTATAAACAAGCATGGATAAAAATATGGTTTCTATATAGCCTCTGTGTATTGCATATGCAAGTAAATATGCATAGAGTTTTAATATACACCTTGCTATACAGAACGGTCAATTGAAAAGCAAGATAGCTTTTGATAATTTATAGCTTATATTGTTATCTATATATATGTTTGGTGAAATATGAAAACAAAAAGGATTTTGGATAGCTCTTGTGCATTTCATTTGTAAGTTTAAAGGTATTACAGGGATCTCTTATATGATTTAGTATCTGATATGGATGACTTTTGGCTTTATATGCCAGCAAAGCTTATTGACATTTATGCTATCTTGGGACTGCTCATTTGAGAGTGTAACATGGGACTGCTCATTTAAGAGTGTATCATGATGGGGGACTGATCATTTGAGAGTGTGTCAGTAGGACTGCTTATTTGAGAGTGTGTCAGTAGGATTGCTCATTTGAGAGTGTGTCATGGTGTGGTTACCCATATGAGAGTGTATCGGGGTGTGACTGCTCATATGTGGATGTGATTATGGTATGATTATTCATGTAAGAGTGTATCATGGGACTGCCATATGTGGATATGATTGTAGTATGATTACCCATATCAGAGTATATCATGGGACTACTTATATGTGGATGTGATTGTGGTATGATTATCTATATGAGAGTTTGTCATGGGACTGCTCATATATGAATGTGATTATGGTATGATTACTCATATGAGAGTATATCATGGGACTGCTTATATGTGGATATGATTATGATATAAATTACTCATAAGAAATCCTATGAAAATACATTGTTGTGATATCATTAGTGGTAAGCAAAGGTTTGTGCTTTACAAGAACTTTTTATGTGATTCATATTTATCTTATTCATTTATTTAGAAGCCTGTTGGTACATGTTATAAATGATTGTATAAAAATTATAATAAGTTTTCTATTAATAATGGATACATTCACTAGGACTTTAGTCTCATTGTGGTTTTTATCTTTCTTTCTGAACAGATTGAAGTATACCGGTGCAATATTAGCATAAGGAGACTTTCATATCAGTGTTTTGGGTTGTATATGATAAACTGGGAGGAAGTTATTTTTAACCTTGAGATATATATTATGTATTTTTAGTTGAATATAAATGAGTGTATCTTATTGTTAATACCATATGTATTAAGCATAGTTTGATAAATGAAAGCTTGAGATGATGTTGTTAGATATTGAGAAGATTAAAAATGCTTATATTATGATTTTAAAGGATTAATCAGATTACTTAATAGCAGGTGATTAATGATATTGAAATTTAGTTTAGCAATAGTTTAGAAATCTCCTTAACCTTTAGATAAGGATGGGGTGTGGCACCTTCACCAGATTTAGGGGTGGGGTGTTACATGGGCAAACATGAGAGTCGAGCCAGGCCGCTCGATCCCATCTCCATTGACTACTATGATCCTCATAACCTGAGATCTGATCCGGATAGCCACCTATGATAATAGAAATTTTACCTTGCGACATCACATGTCACCTTCCCGAGTCTCCCATCTTGTGCCCGATCCACCTTTACCTGGAGCTCCACCTCGTACTGGGCTTTCCGCCATGAGATAGTGTCCTCCATACTTTCTTCCTCTTATCACCACCCTACTACCATGAATGACCTTTAGGATTTCTCCATCAGCTTTCCATCTGATGTGTTGGATCACATCTTCTTGGAGAGATGAATTTCATGTCTGAAGAGTTGAAGACCCTTCTTTGAGTTCTCCATGCTCAACCTCTTCAGCACCTCCTCAATGTACATCTTCTGTGACAAGCCTAGGTTCCTCTTCAGCCTATCTCTATAGACCTTAATTTCCAAAATAAAGGATGCTTCATCGAGGTCTTTCATAGAAAACTTCCTAGATAACCATACCTTGATCAAGGTCAATATGAAAATATCATTTCCAATTAGGAGGATGTTATCCATGTACAATACGAGAAAGACAACCGCACTCCCACTGACCTTTTTGAATACACAAGGCTCCTCCTTATTTTGATAAAATTAAATGATTTAATTATATCATTAAAATGAGCATTCCAGCTCTAAGATGCTTAAGTCCATAAATGGACCTTTGCAACTTGCAGACCTTGTGATCACCATCACTAAATGTGAAATCAAGTGGCTATTTCGTATAGATATCTTCCTCAAGATATTCATTTAAAAATACTATTTTCATATCCATTTGCCATATTTCATAATTGAAATATGCTGCAATAGCAAGTAGCGTGCGGATGGATTTAAGCATGGCTACTGGCGAGAAGATATCCTGATAGTCAATGCCTTCACACTGACTATACTCTTTCACCACTAACCTAGTTTTGAATATCTTCACATTTTCATCTATACCAATCTTTCTCTTGAAGATCCATTTATACCCAATAGGTATAATACCTTCAGGTGGATCTACCAAGGTCCAAACTTGGTTCAAGCGCATTGAGTCAATTTCTGACTTTATTACCTCTTGCTATTTCTCAGAGTCGATTTCTAATATTGCCTCATTATAGGTTTTGGGATAATCTCCATGAACCTCATTTTCTATGAGGAATATTTTCTCTACATCCTTTGAAATAATACCTAAAAATCTCTTAGAAGGATGGAAAACCCTACTAGATTTATGAGATGTAGAAGGTACTATATGGATCGGCTTAGACTGATCGGGTTCTTTAGGTTCTTTGGCTCATTGCTCTTTGGAGACTTTCTCCTTGAGCCTAATTTATCTTTCCATGTCACCACCTTGAATAAACTATTTTTCAAAAAATATAGCATGTCAACTCATAATCACATTATGGTCTTTCGGAAGATAGGATTAATATCCTAGCAACTCTTTAGGATATCCAATGAATCAAGCTCTAAGGGATCTAGATTCTAACTTGTCCGTCTATCATCTCTTGACATGAGCTAGACAATCTCAAATCTTGAGATGACTTAGACTTGGCTTCTTACCATGCTGCATCTCATATGGTGTGGTAGGAACGATTTTAGAAGAAATCCTATTCAATACATAAATAGCTATCAGCAGACTATGTCCCCAAAAAAATTTGAAAAGATCTATGAAGCTCATCATGGAATGGACCATATCTAATAAGGTCCAATTTTTCTATTTTAAAATTCCATTGAGTTGAGGCATTCCAAGTGGAGTCCACTGTGAGACTATGCTATTCTCCTTGAGATAGTTCAGAAATTTTCTACTAAGATATTCATCTTCTCGATCTGATCAAAGAATCTTAATGGGCTTTTTGATCTATGTCTCTACTTCATGTCTGAATTTGTTAAACTTTTCAAAGGTTTTAGACTTATGATGCATTAGGTACACATATCTATATCAAGAAAAATCATCGATAAAGATAATAAAGTAGACAAAACTATCTCTGATCGATACATTGAATGGACCGCAGACATCTGTATGTATCAGGATAAGTAACTTCATGGTCCTTTTTCCATGTCTTATAAAGGATAGCTTAGTCATTTTGCCTGGAAGATATGATTCACAAATCAGATATGACTCAAAAGTCAACAGACCCATTATTCCAAATTTTTTCAATTTGTTAATCCTGTCTTCAGATATATAACCTAGCTTAAGGAGCCATAGGTATTTTTTGTTTAAACTATCTCTAGATCATTTTGATTCTATGACATTCATATTTTGCTCGATATAATTAATAGATATATCTATATGTAACTGGTAGAGACCGTTTATTAAGAAATTATTTTCAATTTTTTTTATAAAGAATGATATAGTGGTCCTTATTGAAACTAATTATATAGCCTTCCTATGCTAGACAAGTGATAGAAATCAAATTCCTGCTCACAGTAGGTACATAAAAATAGTCTCTAAAAACTAAGATGCTTTCTGACTATAGTCGCAGAGGGTACGTTTCCACGATCATAGTAGCAACTTTTGCTCCATTTTTTATGTGCAAAATCATTCACCATCCCTTAGTCTCCTGCTATCCTCAAGACCTTGCAAAGAAGTATACAAATGAGTACTAGATCTAGATTCAAGCACCTAATTGGATGCAAAAAAAATCATTAGGTAAGTCTCAATAATGAGCATACCTTCAGAAGGTCCACCTTCCCTTTTATTGTTTAGGCTTGCCAGGTAAGCAGGATAGTTCTGCTTCCAATGACTATCGGAGTTATAGTGGAAACACTTTTGTTTCTCCACGGCCTTCTTTTTGGTTTCACTCTTCTTCTCCTTCTTCTTTCCTGCCATTTTCTGCTTCTTCACGAACTTCTTCTTCTTCCCATAGGACTTTCTCTTGGAAGAAGTCCGCTCTACAGCAAGAATAGAGCTCCTTGAACTCTTCAAGGTCCCTTTAGTAGTCACCAACATATTCATCAACTCAGCCAAGGTGCACTAAATTTTATTCATATGAAAGTTTACTATAAACTGCCCATATGAATTGATCAAGGACTATAGGATCAAATCAATCTATAGGACCTTGTCCATCGACATGTCGAGATTCTCAAGCTCCTCTAAGTCCTTGACTATCGACAAGCAATGATCATGGACCAACTGTCCATCATGCATCTATGCCTTGAAGAGTCTCTTGGACACTTCATAGTGCACTGCATGACTCTACTCACTGTACAACTCTTGTAGGTGAGTCAACATTTGGCTGGCAGTCTTTATGTCATTGTATTGGCACTGTAACTCGTTAGACATCAAGGCCAACATATAGCACTTGACCTTGTTGTCATCGTCCAACCACTTCTCGTGAGACTTTCACTGATCGATGATCGAATGGACTGGAAAAGGGAGAAGATCTTGGTCCAAGACATAGATCAACTTCTCGAAACTCAAAATGATTTTTAAGTTTTGGAGCTAATCCTTAAAATTGGGTCCGATCAGATGGTTGGTCTCTGTAGAGAGTTAAGTTTCTAGCTAGATTTATAATTGACTTAATCAATTTATTTAGAAGTTTTATTTTTAAATAAATTTGAGCTCCCACTACTTTTTTGAATCCCTATACTTTCTTGAAAGAGATGTAAAAATCTTCACGATCAAAGATTTTTAATGAATGGTATGGTCCCATTGATTGGTTGACCACCTCATGTAATAGTTATTGGTGATGAGTCAGCCGATGAATGGATAACTCTTATCTAATATTTCTCTAAATATGTTGCATTCAACTTGATCTCTAATTCACGAAGCTTACCATGCCTGGAATATTGCTCCATTCCTTAGTTAAGTTAGACCCACCATTTGCATGAAATGGATTCATGATTGGGACCCTTATCGTATCCAAAATATTGAGTCCAACCCTTCCTCCAGTCCATAGCATCCCAAGCCTAATAGCTGTAGCATCTTTTCGGTGAAATTGAACCACTGTATCCAGTCAAGAACAATCAACCATAAAAAGAGCCCGCACAACTACAATGATGGAAGACTAATTGACTTAATATTTTCTTAGAAATATTTTAATTTAGATTTCTTAGACTCAACTAGTCATAATGGTTTTGACTAACCTAGTGGCATGGGTTTGCTTGAATCGTTGGCAACTTAATATAGAACTAGATTGATCCAATTGACCAAGTAAATGAGATTGGTGGGAGGGATATGCCATTAACTTGCCATAGATGCATCTAGATCAAATAGCTCCTAATTAAAAACCATAAGTCATATTTACCGAACTTAGCTTAGATACCAAATTATCAAAATAGAACTGATCGGATTAGCCTACAATCTAGGCTCGAACCGTAGAGCCAAATTAGATCTTGAAGTGATCGATCACATATGGCTATAAATCGATCTTGACCAAACTTACAACTATTAGACTAATTAATTTAACACTCTTGATCCTACCTAACCAACTCCTTGATTCGATTTGATTAACCGCTCAAGCTAGACCTAATCAAGCTATCCATATCCGAACCCATATTTTATGAAGGTGTCTTAGATCTAAAAATTTTTAATTTTAAATCTAATTTATTTCATAACTTAATTCTTAATTAAGTGTAACATGGTTCAAAAAAATAAAGCATGAAACAAAGATCCTAGGATTTTTGGATCTAGGGTTTAGTAGAAAATAAATTTTTTATTTTCTAATTGAGGATAGACACGCAGCACCCCAACATGCCATAAGAGAACCCCATCGAATAAAAAGCGAGGGTCTTTAAATCCTTCTTACTCTTATGACTGGATGGCCAAGAGGAATACCCCAATCAGAAAAAATTTCTACTACAACTAGAACTAGATCTAGCATATATCACATATATGATATTAGATCTATTCTACATATGCTTTGCATACATCTCATGCATCATTTTTAAATTATATCTCATGTAATATTTCAGATCATGTCACATGTAAATTAGAAAAAATACATTGATCTCATGAAAATATAATTTCAAATCTAAAACTATCGAGATTTAGAACTAGAAGCGCAACTCTGATACGAGTTGAAGAAACTATAGGATCTACCTGATCGGATTAGGTTAATGTAATGGATTTTAAAATTTTTTCTCACTGATCTTATCAAATTTGAGAGTTCTTAGATCTAATAATATAGATCTAAAATTAAAAACTAAAATTATAGGTATTCTAAATATCACCTTTTGAGCAAATGCTTTGCTTGTAGTGATCATCTGATGTTGTCCCAAGATCCGACCTGAGCTATGCACATGCCTAGCCTCTACTAGTGTGCACTTGAATCAGATCTAGAGGTTTTCTCCTTCTAGATCTGATCTTAGAAAATCAGCAATTGGATCTCCTGAATGCGCCTTTGATCTAATCTCCGGGAGCAGTCCGATCGACATATGATCGGAGACTCCTTTGACTTTAGTTTTCACGGACAGCATCTTGACACTCGGAGAGCTAATTGGCCTAAGTCTTGGGCATGGAGAAGAAGGAGAAGAGGAGGGAGAGGAGGTGTAGAGAAAAGTAGCAGAGTCTGGGCGTGGGATAGAGGAATAGCTAAACCATTTGGCCAGGTCCCTATTTATAGACAAAATAGGAAACCTAATAGTCCAAGGGCTTTAAGCAATTGATCGGGTCAATTTGCTTAAAGTAGAAGTTCTCTCCCTAAGCCCCCTTCTAATTTCTCATGGGTTTTTATCACACAAATTTCTATAAAAAATTATGCCACATTATCTGGATAATGGTGTTGGCGCAAGGAAGAAAATCTCTCTAGAGTTTGAACTTTTTTAAACTCGTCTTGATCCATTCAAACTGATTTAAAAGAGCAACCAAAAACCACCTTATCTTTATCCATAAGGGACACACATCAAGAAGGGGTGTGCACCCCGGATATTCTCTTTCTAGGGAGTGCATGCCCAAAAGAAAAGAGGGGCATGTGTTCCTTGCTTTTTTGTGCAAGACCAAGTCAAATGGTGGGGGCGGCAACACTTGGCACCGCTTGTCTTGATTCTCCTTATCTAAGACTAGGACAAGGCCTAATCTGACCAAGATAAGATCCAGCCAGACTAGGATAAATCTTTACAAGATTTTTGGATAAGTCAAATCTAATTTGACTGAGTCTAAACCAATCAAAAAATCCATAGAAGGAGAATGCTAGGTCCAATCATGTGCTAGTATAATTTTTTTGAACCTAATTGGATCTAATCCAAATCAATCAGACCACATGAGCTCAATTAATGACATCCAGATCCAAACCCTTATTTGTGTGACCTAGTTAGGTTCAATTCTGTATGGTAATAGGATATGTCATGATTTCCATCATCGACTTCATCAAAATATCTTTCGATGGATCAGAACTCTTTCTGATTTGCCCAATTAGAATCGTCGATCATTAAGATAATTCTAATTGATCCCATAATCTATCAATGACACCTAACAGTATGTGGTGGCAATCCATCAGAATCAAATATGAATCTCTTAATGCAGCCAACTGTATGATTGAGTTCTTCTTGTTAGATGTGTATCCTAGAAATCAGATTGGCTGACACTTGTTAAATACTTTCTAGGGATACTTTTATAATTTTAACTTAAAATTAACTAAAGAATTATTTATTCTATCACATTATGTATTAAAGTGTCTGTGATATATTTATTGAGTTAATAGACATGATAACACATATTTTCAAGAGCTGAGAATTTAAGGCATATGTTATTATAATTAACTTATAAATTGCTTTTGATCGTAAGATCATCACGAGGATGATGATAGATCCGAAAGATCGATGTACAATCACTTTCTTAGGATAGATGAGTCTTGAGTCTACGGTGTGGAGATACTGGAGCGTGAGTATAGGTACTCATTAGAGAATGAGGGCACTGAGCATGACCACCTCGAGCAGTCATAAGGAAGCCTACCTTCTCATCGATAACTAGCTCAATGTTGCAGTGTGTTTGGTTTCTTGATCTGAGGTGCATCGATAGTGTGTTTGGTTCTTTGATCTGAGGTGCATCGACAGTTCACCTTGAGGGTGTTATAGTTTAACTACACCATAACTCGGTCTCCTAGCCATTCAAAATTTTGAGGTGTATGTTGGCTATAGCATGTTCATTGTAGGAATTAGATCGCACCAATATAGGATCTATCAATCTCGATAGAGGAGGAGTAATTCTATGATGCTCATAAGATTGAGTCCTAAAATCCATAGCCATGGTAGTGTAAAATAATAGAAAAGAGTTTCTATTAGGGTTTCACATCGAACTCGAATCGAATGATTCATTCATATGATGGATGTTGGTTTGACAAGTTCACCTTAACCCTAATCCCGTTGGAGCTCATGATAGAAGAACCCAATCACACAGGTAGCTGCACTGAGAGGTTCGTCATTTAGTTTTGATAGATTGCCACCATATACTGCTAGGTGTCACTGGTGGATTTTGGGATTAATTAGAATTATCTTAATGATCGATGATTCTAATTGGATGAATTAGAAGAGTTTTGGTCCATTGAAAGGTATTTCGATGATGTCAATGATGGAGATCATGACATGTTCTATTACCATATAGAATTGAACCTAACTAAATCACACAAATAAGGGTTTGGATCTATATGTCATGAATTAAGCTAATTCAGTTTGATTGATTTAAATTAGATCTAATTAGGTTCAAGAAAATCATGCTAGCACACGATTGAGCCTAACATTCTTCTTTTGTAGTCTTTTTGGATCATCCCAAATAAGCCAAATTAAATTTGGCTCACCCAGGAGCCTTGTATAGGTTTGTCCTAGTTTAACTGAAACTTGTTTAGATCAGAAAAATCTTATCCTAACCTAATCTAGGCTTGTCCTAATCCATCGGATGGAAACAGGACAAGACCTACTAATTTGTTAAACTATTTGGATAAGGCTTATCCAAAAATTTTGTAGGAATTTGTCTTGATTTGACTGAACCTTATCCTGGCCTAATCAAGACTTATCCTATATTTCATAAGATGGGAACAAGAAAAGAGTTGTCTTTGCCATATTAGGGCTTGTCCTAAAATCATGGGATGAAATTTGGACAAGCCTCTCCCGAAAATTCTAGATGGATTTTTCTTCATCTGACTGGACTGAGTCCTAGTTAGACTTATTCTAACTTAATTAGAACTTGACATAAATCCATTGGATTGGACTTGAAAAGGTTTTGTCTTAATCCCATAAGATGGAAATAGGGTAAGGGTCAAATGTTGACCCAGTATGCAGGAAAGAAGAGATATGGCGTGCGCCTCCTAGAATTTATCTGAGGGTGCACATCCATATGGAATTTATATGGAGTTTGTGAGCACATGCCCCTTTATGGCCCCTTTATGGCGTGTGCATCTGATGGATAAGAGAAGGTGCCCATTCAAATTTAATTTGACTGGTCAAAGCATTTGAATTTGATTCAAATGTCTAGGGAGATAAGAGTTTGCGCCATCTACTCAACTTATCCTTTATTCCATGCCATATTTTTGAGTTTTGTGTGATAAAATATAGAAAAAATATGGTGTGGGGCATGGAGATCATGGAGGAGTCCTTCTGCATGTTAAACTTTGACTTGTTCAAAGTTATATGCAAAGAGACTCTTGACTTGGTCTATAAATAGGACCTTACGCAAGCTGTTGTGTATTTCCATTTTTCTACGATGAAGCCCTACCAAAATATTCATCTCTACACTTCCCTCATCTAATCCTCTCTCTCTTCTCCATGCCTAAGAGTTGGGCAAAACCTGCAAGCAAAGATCAAGTCCTATTGGCATAAAGATCAGTGAGAGATGACGGTGTTCGTGAGACGAACGCACAGCCTTTGAAGTTTATTTTGAAGGTTCTACGAGAAGACATCAGATCTGATCTTTGAAAATTAGATCTAGAAGGAGGATTTTTAGATCTGACCTGAGTGGATATTGATAGAGGTCGGATGTGTGCGTGGCTCAATCAGAATCTTGGATCAATCATCAGATCATCACAACGAGTAAACAATTTACCCGATTAGGTGATAACTATTATTATTATTTTTATTTTTAATTTATTTTTAATTTTAGATTAATCTAATTAGATTTAATAACTTTTAAATCTGATCAGATCAGAAAAATTTTTTAAAAATTATTCTACTATAAATCTGATTCGATCATATTTATCCTATGGTAGGAAAACCCATTTTTTCCTTCAACTGGTATCAGAGCTAGGTTGCTGCTTCTGAATTTATCTTTAGATTGATCTAAAATTATTTTTTATGATTTGATTATTTAATTTTTAGATGTTACATGAGATGTAATCAGATCTAAAATCAAAAATTATATGTTTTAAATATATATGTTTGACATAAACAATGCATGCTCTAGTCTAGATCTACTATTCTGTATCATGATAGTTTTCAAATATATTTTAGATTAGATCTGATTTAATTTTTTATAATTTGATCATTTAAGTTTTAGATGTAACATTAGATATAATCAGATCTAAAATATAAGATCTAATTTAAAAGTTTGATATATGTGATATAAGCAACATATGTCTAGACTAGATCTCCAGTTTAATCTCATAGTCTAGATCAAAAATTTTATGAAATGTTCATTTAATTTTCTAAAGATTATGTGATTAGATTAGTTAAATTTTAGATATTATATATGATATAATTAGATCTGAAAGCATGAGATTCATTTAAAATTTTCATATGTATGACATATGTAATATATGTCTAGACTAGTTACATAGATCTATGCCATGAGTAGTCTAAATTAAAATTTTTTATGGTGAGATCATTTAAAATTTTACTTTTAGATATTACGTCAGATGTAAATAAATCTAAAACATAAATTTAAATGTTAAATTTGATACATGAGATGTATGCAAAGCATGTATAGATTAGATCTTAAATCATATAATAGTTATATGCTTTAGATCTAATAGTTTTGTAGTATAGTTCATATTTCTGATTAAGGCATTCCCCTTAGTCGTCCAGTCATAAAAGTAAGAAGGGTTTCAAGGCCCTCTCATTTCATTCGATGGGGTGCTCTTATGGCATGTAGGGGTGCTATGTTTGCCCTTAATTAGAAATAAAAAACTTACTTTTCTACAAAATCCTAGATCCTGAAATCCTAGGATTTCTATGCATGTTTTATTATTGAACCCTTGAACTTAATTAAGAATTAAGTTTATGAAATTAATTAGATCTAAAAATTATGAATTTTTAGATCTAAGACACCTTCATAAATCATGGGTTTGGGTGTGGGTAGCTCAATTAGGTTTAGCGGTTGATTAAACTGAATCAAAAGTTGATTAGATGGGATTAAGAGTGCTTAGGTTTGACCAGCCTAATAGGATTAAGTCTGAGTCAAGGTTGACTCACAGTCACATGTGGTCGATCAAGTTAAGACCTAATTTGGCTCCATGGTTCAAGCCTGGATTATAAGCTATCCCGATCAATTTTGATCAGACAAGTCAGTGTCTAAGGTAAGTATGGAAAATATGACTAGTGGTCTTTAATTGAAAGCTACTTGACCTGAATGCATTCACGGTGAGTTAATGGCATATTTCTCCCACTGATCTCACTTATCTGGCCGATTGAGTTGATCCAGTTCTGATTTGAGGTGGCTAATGATTCAAGCTAACCCATGCTACTAGGTTAGTCATAAATATTATGACTAGTTGAGTCTAAGAGACCAAATTAAATCTTCCTAAGAAAATATTATGTCCCAGGTCTTCCACCATTGTAGATGTGCGGGCCCTTCCAAGGATTGATTATTCTCGGCTGGATACAGTGGCTTAGTTGCACCAAAAAGATGCAACCATATCTATTAGGCATTGGATGCTATGGATTGGAGGATGGATTGGACTCAATATTTCAGACACGGTAAGGGATCCAATTAGAAATTCAATTTGTTAAAATGGTGGGTTTGGCTTAACTAAGGAGTGGAGCAATATTCTGGGCACGGTGAGCTTCATGAATTAGAGGCCAGGTTTGGGTGCATCATGTTTAGAAAAATATTAGACAAGAGTTGTCCACTCATCGGTTGACCCATCACCAATAACTATTAGGTGAGGTGGTGAGCCGGTCGGTGGAACCGCACAATCCACTAGAAATCAATGATTACAAAGATTTTTGTGTCTCTACCAAGAAAGTATAGGGATCCAAGAAAATAGTGGAAGCCTAATTTATTTAAAAATAAAGCCCCTAAATAAATTGGTTGAGTCAAATTATAAATCTAATTAGAAACTTTGACTCTCTACAGGAAAATGTCTACATCAAAACTCCTAGCCTGAATCCTAGATACCCACAAGTTGACTAGATTGATTTACATGGATTGGCTAAAGAACTTTAAAATTATTTTGGGTTTGAAATGACTGACCTATGTATTGGACCAGGATCAACCCCACATACTAGCACATTCGACCATAGATCAGAGAGCGTCTCATGAAAAGTGGTCAGACAATGATAACAAAGCAAGGTGCTACATGTTGGGCTCAATATCAGATGAGTTACAGTGCTAATATGAAGACATTAGGACTGCTCGCCAAACATTGGCGCACCTGCAAGAGTTGTTCAGTGAATAGAGTCGCGCAATGCATTATCAAGTCTCGAAGAGATTTTTTAAGGTACCAATGCATGATGGATAGTTGATCCAAGATTATTGCTTGGCAATGATCAAGGACTTGAAGAGCTTGAGAAGCTCAAAGCCTTGATGGTCAAGGAACTATAGATTGATCTGATCTTGTAGTCTTTGATTGATTTGTATGGGTAGTTCATTATGAACTTCCATATGAATAAGCTCCACTACATCCTGACTGAGTCAATAAATATGCTGGTTAATATTGAGCAAACTTTGAAGGATTCAAAGGGCTCAATTTTGGCTATGGAGCATACTTCATCCAAGAGAATGTCTTTTGAAAAGAAGAAGAAGTCTGCAAAAAAGCAGAAAATAGAAGGAGTAAAGAAGGGCAAGCCGAAGAAGAAGGCCATGGAGAAGGAAAAGTGTTTTCACTGTAACTCCAATGGCTATTGGAAGCGGGACTATCTTGCATACCTAGCCAGCCTGAAGAGTAAGCAGGAAGAAGGACCTTCTGAAGGAATGCTCGTCATTGAGTCTATCGAGCAAAACATGAATGCTACAAGATCAAAATGATCTAGAGATAGTGTTAATGAAGGATACCTGTGGCACTTTAGGCTAGATCATATAGCTGAAGATAGGATCAACAAATTGATGAAATCCAGACTAATGGGTCCATTGACTTTTGAGTCATATCCTATTTGTGAATCATGCCTTTAAGGCAAAATGACCAAGCTTTCTTTTATGGGATATGGGAAAGGGCCACAAACCTACTTGCCCTAGTACATATAGATGTGTGCAGCCCATTCAATGTGCTGGCCAAAGGTAATTATGTCTACTTTATTATCTTTACTGATAATCCATCTCGGTATGGGTATGTGTACTTGATACGACACAAGTTTGAAGCCATTAAAAAATTCAAGAAGTTCAGACGTGAAGTAAAAAAGCTAACCAAAAAGCCCATTGAGATTCTTCGATTAAATCGAGGAGGTGAATACTTTAGTCGAAAATTTTTGGACTATCTCAAGGATAATAGTATAGTCTCATAATGGACTTCGCCTGAAATGTCTTAACTTAATGGGATTTTAGAACGAAGAAAATGGATCCTATTAGATATGGTCTATCCATGATGAGCTTCATGGATCTTCCAGAGTTTCTTTAGGGATAAAGTTTAATAGGGTTCCATCTAAAATCGTTCCTACCACATCTTATGAGATATGGCATGGTAAGAAGCCATGTCTGAGTCATCTCAGAATTGGGGTTGTTCGACGACGGACAAGTTAGAATCTAGGTTCCTTAGAGCTTGATTTATTGGATGTCCTAAAGAGTTATTAGGGTATTACTTCTATCTTCCAAAAAACCATAAGATGATTGTAGGTTGACACATCATTTTACTTGAAAAATAGTTTATTCAAGAGGATGGCATCAAAAGATAGATTAGACTCAAGGAGAAAGTCTCCAAAGAGCAACGAGCCAAGGAACCTCAGGAACCCAGTTAGTCTGAGCTGATCCATAATTCACTACCTTCTCCACCTCATAGGTCAAATAGATTTTTTCATCCTCCTGAAGGTACTTAGGTACTATTTTAGAGGATGTAAAAAAATATTCCTCATAAAAAATGGGTTCATGGTGATGATCCTAAAACCTATGACAAGAAGATATCAGATATCGACTTTAAGAAATGATTAGAGGTGACAAAGTCAGAAATTGACTCGATGCACTCGAATCAAATCTTGATCTTGGTAGATCCACCTAAAGGTATAGTACCTATTGGGTGTAAATGGATCTTTAAGAGAAAGATATATACAGATGGAAATGTAGAGACATTCAAAGCTAGGCTACTGGTAAAAGGATATTAGGTTACCTTCTCGTCAGTGGCCACCATTTGCACATTGCTTGCCATTGCAGTATATTTCAATTACGAAATATGGCAGATGGATGTGATAACGAAGTTCATAATTAGATATCTTGAGGAAGATATTTATATGGACCAGCCATTTATTTTCACATTCAGTGATTGTGATCACAAAGATCTACAAGCTACAAAGATTCATCTATGGACTCAAGCAAGCATCTCAGAGAGGAATGCTTGATGTAATCAAATTGTTTGGTTTCATCAAGAATAAGAAAAAATCAAGTATGCTCAAGAAGGTCAGTGGGAGCATTGTTGTCTTCCTCATATTGTATGTGGATGACATCCTCCTGATTGAAAATGATATTCTAATGCTGACATAGGTCAAAGTATGGTTATCTAAGAAATTTTCTATTATAGACCTATGTAAAGCATCCTTCTTTTTAAAGTCTATAGGGATAGACTAAAGAGGATGCTAGGTCTCTTAAATAGAAGAGGTGCTGAAGAGGTTCAGCATGGCAAACTCTAGGTCTAAGGGTATGCAGACTCAGACTTTATGTCTGATTAAGATGATCAAAAGTCGACGTCTAAAAGTTTGTTCCTGTGCACTGATGGTGCTGTAAGTTGGAAGAGTTTCAAGAAGATGGTTTCACCTAATCTATGATTACCTCAAGAATGACACATCAAGGTTAAGGAAGTCGACTCCACAGACATGCGGTTGACCAACTGATGAAGCCTTTAGGCCCACAGAAGATCCAAGCTCACCTTGAAAAGATGGAACTTAGATTTGTAGCCAATTGACTTTAGATCAAGTGGAAGTTTGGTAGATATGTGCCTTAGAAGCTAGATTGGCCGACACTTATTAAATACTTTCTAAGAGCATTTTTATAATTTTGACTTAAAATTAATTAAAGAGTTATTTATTCTATCACATTATGTATTAAAGTGTCTGAGATACATCCATTGAGTTAATAGGCATGATAACACATATTCTCAAGAGTTGAGAATTTAAGGCATGTGTTATCATAATTAACTTATAAATTGCTCTCAATCATAGGATCATCATGAGGACGGTGATAGATCTGAAAGATCAATGTACGATCATTTTCTTAGGATAGATGAGTCTTGAGTCTACTGTATGAAGACATCAAAGTGAGAGTACAGATACTTGTTAGAGAATGAGGACACTGAGTGTGACCACCTCGAGCCATCATAAGGAAGCCTACCTTCTGGTCAATGACTAGCTCGATGCTGTAACATATGTCTGGTTCTTTGACCTGAGATGCAATGGTAGTTCACCTTGTGGGTGTTATAGTTTGATTACACCATTACTCGGTCTCCTCGCCATTCAAAATTCTAAGGTGTATGTTGGCTATAGCATGTTCATTGTAGGAATTGGATCGCACCAAGATGGGATCTATCAACCTCGGTAGAGGAGGAGTAGTCCTATGATGATCATAAGATTGAGTCTTAAAACCCATGGCCATGATAGTATAAAATAATAGAAAGAAGTTTTTATTAGAGTTTCACATTGGACTCGAATCGAATGATTCATTCATATGATGGATGTTGGTTTTACGAGTTCACCTTAACCTTAATCCCATCAGGGTTCATGATAGAAGAACCCAATCACATAGGTAGCTACATCGAGAGGTTTGCTATTCAGTTTTGATGGGTTGCCACCATATACTGCTAGATGTCACTGATGGATTTTAGGATCAATTAGAATTGTCTTGATGATCGACGATTCTAATTAGGTAAATCAGAAGAGTTCTGATCCATCGAAAGATATTTCGATGATGGAGATCTGGACATGTCACATTACCATATAGAACTAAATCTAATTGGATCACACAAACAAGGGTTTGGATCTATATGTCATCAATTGAGTTAATCCAGTTTGATTGATTTGGATTAGATCCAATTTGGTTCAAGAAAATCATGCTAGCATACAATTGAGCCTAACATTCTCCTTCTATAGTCTTTTTGGATCATCTTGACTAAGCCAAATCTAATTTGGCTCATCTAGGAGCCTTGTATAGATTTATTCTAGTCTGATTGGAACTTGTCCAGATTAAAAAAGTCTTGTCCTAACCTAATCTAGGCTTGTCCTAATCCATCGGATGGAAATAGGACAAGACCTGCTAATTTGTAAAACTATTTGGACAAGGCTTATCCAAAAACTCTATAGAAATTTATCTTGATCTGACTAGGCCTTATCCTAGCCTAATCAAGACTTATCCTAAATCCCATAAGATGGGAACAAGACAAGAGTTGTCTTTGCCATATTAGAGCTTGTCCTAAAATCATGGGATGAAATTTGGACAAGCATCTCCCAAAAATTTTAGATGAATTTTTCTTGATCTGACTAGACCAAGTCCTGGTATGATCAAGACTTGTTTTAACTTAATTAAGACTTGACATAAATCTATTAGATGGGACTTGAAAAGGTTTTATCTTAATCCCATAAGATGGAAACTGGACAAGGATCAAATGTTGACCCAGTATGTAGGAAAGAAGAGATATGGCGTGTGCCTCCTAGAATTTATCTGAGGGTGCATGTCCATATGGGATTTATGTGAAGTTTATGAGTGCATGCCCCTTTATGCCGTGCACATCTAATGGATAAGAGAAGGTGCCCATTCAAATTTGATTTGACTGGTCAAAGCATTTAAATTTGATTCAAATGTCTAGGAAGATAAGAGTTTGCGCCATCTACTCACCTTATCCTTTATTCCATGCCATATTTTTGAGTTTTTTGTGACAAAATATAGAAAAAATATGGTGTGGGGCATGGAGATCATGGAGGAATCCTTCTGCATGTTAAACTTTGATTTGTTCAAAGTTATACGCAAAAGGACTCTTGTTAGGTCTATAAATAGGGCCCTGCGTAAGCTGTTGTGTATCGCCATTTCTCTATGGTGAAGCCCTTCCAAAATATTCATCTCCACACCTCCCCCATCTGATCCTCTTCCTCTTCTCCATGCCTAAGAGTTGGGCAAAACCTGCAAGTAAAGATCAAGTTCCGTTGGCATGAAGATTAGCGAGAGACGAGGGTGTTCGTGAGACGAACGCGCAGCCTTTGGAGTTTGTTTTGAAGGTTCTATGGGAAGACATCAGATCTAATCTTTAGAAATCAGATCCAGAAGGAGAAAACATTCAGATATGATCTGAATGGATACTGGTAGAGGTCGGACGCATGCGCGGCTCAATCAGAATCTTAGATCAGTCGTTAGATCATCATAATGGATAAACAGTTTATCCGATCAGGTGATAACTGTTATTATCTTTTTTATTTTTATTTTATTTCTAATTTTAGATCAATCTAATCAGATCTGAGAACTCTCAGATCTAATTGGATCATAGAAAATTTTTAAAAATTATTCTACTATAAATCTGATCCGATTAGATGCATCCTGCGGTAGGAAAACCCATTTTTTCCTTCACTTCTATCATGAGTCCCAATAGGATTAGGTTAAGGTTGGCTCGTCAAACCTGATTCCTGTCATATGATTAAATCATTCGATTCAAGTTTGATGTAAAACCTTAATAGAAATTTTTTTCTATTATTTCACACTGCTATGGCCATAGGCTTTAGGACTCGATCTCATGATCACCATGGGACTATTCCTCTACCGAGGTTGATAGGTCCCATCTTGGTGCGATCCAATTCTTACAATGAACATGCTATAGGCAACATACACCTTACGATTCTAAATGACTAGGAGATCGAGTTATGGTATAGTCAAACTATAACACTCTCAAGGTGAATTGTCGATGCACCTCAGATTAAAAAATGAGACACACAACTGTAGCATCAAGCTAGTCATCGATGGAAAGATAGACTCTCTTATGATTGCTCAAGGTTGTCATGCTCAGTACCCATGTTCTCAACAAGCACTTGTACTCTTGCTCCAGTATCTTCATACCATAGATTCAAGACTCATCTATCCTAAAAAAATGATCGTATACCAATCTTCTAGATCAATCACTATGCTCGTAATAATCCTACGATCTAAAGTAGTTTATGAGTTAATTATGTAACACATTTCTTAAATTCCCAACTCTTAAAAATATGTGTTATCATATCCATTAATCCAATGGATGTATCATAGACACTTCGTAGATAAATATGATAGAAAGAATAATCTATTTTATTAATTATAAATCAAAATTATAAAAATACTCTTGACAATATTTACAAGTGTTGGCCAATTTGGCTTCTAGGATATACATCTAACACCATCGTCATAGTAGCATGTGTTCAATCTTTGAGTTATGGGTAATCCTTGACTCGATGCCCAAACTTATTGCATTGGTAGCATCTGATCTTGCTTTGGTCCCTCATCTTGGACTTGGACCGCCCACCTCACGATTTCTTGCCATTTTGTCTTCTACCACCATCATCTTTAGTGACCATCAGGATCAAGTTGCCACATGAACTCGACGCTCGATTCTTCCACTTGAGAATCTTGTTCTGGAGTAGTGCAGAAGTCATCTCTTTTATCTTGATGGTGCTCTTACTTACAAGAAGAGTAGTCATCAAAGAGTCAAAAGAGGGTGGAAGCGATGATTGCAAGATCAATGCCTTGGTCTTCTTCTTAACTTTTTCATTAATCTAAGAAAGTCGGTGAGGATCTTCTATAAGTTGATAGATGCTCCTACATACTCCGACCTTCATCCATCAATAGTTGGTAGAACTACCTCCAAAAAAATAGCATGTTGGTGAGTGATTTTGCTATATAAAAGTCCTCGAGCTTAGACCATAGTGCTGTCAAAAAAATCTCGTCAAGTATATAGATCACGACATTATCCACTAGGTACAAGTAGATCATGCTCACCACTTGCATTTGGATCTACTTTCAATCCTTTACCTTTATCTTCTCCATATTCTTCAATTTTTATCAGCACTACTGCAATCCATGCTCCAATATCGTCTAGCTCTGATACCAATTATTGTGGTATTAACTCATTTTGATATCAATTATTAGAGATTCATACTAGAATATTATGGTAGGAAGAAAGAAGAAAATAAAAAAAATATAATCAAGTATATGAATCAGTCTAAAGACTTGCCTCTACAAGGCATGCAAAGATTCACTATGAAAAAAGAACAAATACAAGAGAAGGTTATCCACTCTCAATGCTCGTGTATAATTCACTCAACTAGAAGCTATACTTACAAAACTCTCTCTTGGAGACCTTCTAAAATGACCATAGTCTGCTACCTAGCTATTTGCCCAGAGATCCTACTCCTACTGTCTGTTGGCACCTTCTTCCTACCATCTCAGGTCTCAGCCAAATCATCCCTAAGCCATACCGCCTTCGGTCTGCTATAGGGCCTTTTAAAGGCCATAGTCCATGTCCAGCTCAGAGAACAATCTTCGATTACATGTCTAAGAAGTCATGGCCCATCAGATCTTCACTGCCTGTAAAGCCAGTCATCCGATTGTGTAAAAATCTCTATGAACCGTGCATGAATTTCCACATGCGCCCGTTGGGCCACATTCACGGCAGGCCCATGCATGCATTCGCACGCGTGCTAGGCTCGCCAGTGCTGGGTCATGCCAATGCATTCCTGTGCTAGGCTGGTCGATGTGCTAGGTAGTGCTCACATGGTCGGACCACACTTGCATGGCCGGCCCATGCCGCACGTTGGCCCTGGTGGCCTACCGGCTTATGCTAGCTTGTGGGTCCCTTCTGACGGCTTCGCATGCTCCCTCGTACATATCTTTATCATCTGGACTTCGATTGGAGTGTTCTTGAACTTGTTGGACTCCATTTATCATCCTGGACCTTGCCATGAGTTTATTATGGGAGAATTCAAAGTGTTTTTCTCAATAGCATGCTTCACTAAAATGAGAGGATTAGAATCCTACATAAGTTTCTTCCTTGAGCTTCTTCATACCACCATGGAGGTGTGGAACGAGGTGGAAAGCAACTACTTGAGCCTAGTGACCTTGATAAAGTCATTAACTTGATAAAATTGGAGCATAGCAATCTTCACCTTCTTAAGAACCTCTAACTTTATAGGGTTAAAATGACTAGCCTAACCTTTTCAGTATCCTTGTGCTAACATTGTAAAATTGCTTGGCTAGCTTGCAAGTTTTGTTTTGTAATCAGAATTATCCATGAAAGTGCTTTTATTCTTAACTTATTTTTGTTTGGATTTGTTTGCAATGAATGAACATCCATTTGTTATGTGGAATAGGTTATCTCATAAATGCATGATTCGATTAAGCCGGAATGCCTTGGTAGGCTTGGTCATAGTCGCATTAGTAGAGATTAGAAATAACACCAATGACAAAAGCACTTTGCTAGGTTGGCACTAACACTAAGGGATGAAAGCTAAGGAAACAATTAGGATTAGATACCCCAACAGTCCTAGCTATTAATGATGGATACTAGAACTATGCATATTGACATATGCAAAGCTTGAGATGGAGGACATCGATCTTGATTAGCATGGACATGTAGGTTGGGAGAACTCGGAGGCTTAGCTCCCTAGCCCTTGAGACCTATAGATCATAGAATGGTTGGCCAAGATGGTAAGCCATAGTATTTGCTAGCAAAGCTATGCATTTTTGGTTCTTATCATAGCCTTTAGGTTGGTGAGTTACTCTTGCTCCTTTGTCGCTTGGAGATTGGCTTCTTATTTTAGGGTCACTATTCCTGACTTGAAGAGGTGGGCATTAGGAGTTCACTTTTCATGGTCCTTTGCTTTGTTGAATTTTTTGGATAGCTAGCTCCTGGGTGATCAAGCCATATGCGTTTCCTCCCATCTAAGCCTAGTCTATAATAGGTCTCATTATCGGCTCTTAGCTGTATAACGAAGGTCCCTATTCTATCTAGGTTGTCTTTGTAGGAATACTTGGAGATTTAGCTACTTAGCCTAATTGGTTTGTAAATTGGACTCCGAAGCATTTGTGTTATCCACATTTCATGGAGTTCGGCAGTCTTTGAAAACTACATTAGAATAATGATACTTTGGCACATCTGTTTGCTTTGGAGTAGGGTGTCCAACCTAAAACATTTGGATAAAAGATGCTTTACTCGTTAATGGTCTAACTTACAAGATGTAACTATACATTTTACTGATAGTATGATCAAAGTTTAGCTGAATTAGAGGTTCGAGGTATGGATATCTTGTCAAGATGTTCCAAAAGATATGTTCCTAGGCAGATGACTATGATCATCTTGCAAGGTCCTCCCAATTTTGTGCTAGTTTACCTCACTCTTAGGATTGTGTCACCTCGGCCTTATTGAGCACTAGGTCTTTAGGTTGGAAAAACTTTTCCTTGGTCCTAGCATTAAAAATCCATTGAGAATATATCAACTAGACATGTACTGTATACTAGTAAATATGATATTCTAAACATTATATATTAATTTGTTTGGATGTGCATCGATTTTTGTGGAGGTATATATTATGTCACCAGCGGTGTGCATTGTTGGTGCAAAATCTGATCGTCACCGGAGAAGCGTCAGAGTTGGAGAAGAAGAGATCACCATCGGTGACCTGCAAAACAAGTCTCGTCCAAAGCTTGGGGATAGCTCCGGCAAGATCCTCCGACGATCAAGTCAACTTTTTCAGCTAACAAAAATGGAGTACTCAGTCGAGAAAGTTACAGAGTATTGAGAAGGAGAAGAGAGCCTGGAGAAAACATATCTGGAGGATCCCTTTTATAGATGGAGCTTGTAACAAACTGATAGCGACAACCGTAACTATCGGATAGTGGGCCGCTCAAGGCCACGTGGAGTTTGTTATAGAGGATAGTGTCTGTTGTCACAGGTGCCAGTCCATTTGAGATTTGATAGTCAAAGTTCAAAGGAGCAGGCATCGATTGGTGATGACCTTTGAGCTATATCAATTCTAGAAAAGTTCAAACTCCTCTAAGGTAGTCTAGGTGTGGGTCGGTTCATACCATGTCTGAGGCTGGATTTGTGTAGGAGAGGAGACTCTTTTGGAATCAGAAAGTAGACCTGTTGGAGAGATTTGCACGTAGCTCTTCTAGAGGAGAAACCTGAGGAAGAATTCGCATGATGGAGAAACCCAACTACTGGAGAGAATTCGGAAGGAGTTCACCTATTGGAGGAGTCCAGAAGGAATTCATCTATTGGAGGAGTTCGGCTACTAGAGGAGTTCGCCTATTGGGAGAATTCGGAAGGAGTTCGTCTATTGGAGTCTAGAAGGAGTTCGGCTGCTAAAGGAGTTTGCCTGTTGGAAAAATTCAAAAGAAGTTTGTCTATTGGAGTCCGGAAGAAGTTTGCCTATTGGAGAAGTTCGAAAGGAGTTCGGCTACTAGAGGAGTTCGCCTATTGGAGTCTGGAAGAAGTTCGCCTATTAGAGTCCGAAAGGAGTTCAGCTGCTGGAGAGGTTCGATCGTTGAAGGGAGATCGGCCAAATGGGATGCACAGGTGCTGGGGACTTAGTTGGTTCTTTGGGGCGATATTGATTGTTCAAGCTTGCCTAGAGAAGGAATCCACAACGTCTTGTCGAATCCAAAATCGGTCTTCCCGGTCAATCAGATTCTCTGACTATAGTGTCGGAGGTTGGCCATTCCAGAATGATTTAGAGCTTGAATATTCTTGTAGGTTGAGGTTTAGTTTCTATAACCGCAACCAGACGAAATTGATTTAGTCAAAATCTTAGCTGAACTTTGGTAGGCATGGATTTATCCCCAACACTAGCTCTCCTACTTCCGAGTTTGAAGTTCAAAGGATGGGAGTAAGATGGAGACTGCCAAAGTTTGAAGGATTTTTCGATCCTGCTGGGTTTTCCACTTTTAGGTGGGATGGGATGTTTTGGCTTTTATTGGACTGGCGTCGGAGCTTCGTATATGCACGATGACCTGAAGAGATATTTTTCAAATTTTCTATGAGAAGTCTGCTCGAAGTATATCACCATTAAGGGTTTGTCCGTTGGAAGCTTTATGCCATGATGAGTGGGACATGCATCGATCGGAGATTGGTTGGAGAAAATCTACAATCATAACTGCTCTAAGGCTCCAGGAGTTAGTTAAGCCTGCCCTCCTCCTCTGAGTCCCTACTTCTGAAATCTTCCTTTCCTCCCTCTAATTTTCTTCTTTGTACCGAGCAAGAGCCCAAGCTGCTTCCTTTGATTTTCGACATACCTTCCTTCGATTCTTGCTCCATTCGCCATCTCCTTGTTCTTCTCAACCAATTTAGGTAAGCTTTCCAACACCTTTTGGATTATCTCTGCATTCTTACTTTCTCATTTTTTTTGTTCTTGTCGAAGCTTGAACATCTCATTTTTTTTTTATTTTTTGTATAATTTCTTGATTTTACCTTGATCCAAATGTCTAGTGAGGAATCTTGGTCGACTTGTTCTGAGAGTCCAGTCCCTTTAAGCTTGACGAACCTGCCTACTGAGGAGGTCGAACCCTTAGGATCGGCCCATCCTTTTATACCTACGATCATTTCTTGTAGACTTTGGTCTGACGACCTTTCCTTAGCTAGGATTTGGTTTGGAATTCCTCCTGAGTATGAGCTTGAACTCCTTGAGCCGGACAATCGAGCCTGCTCACCTCCTTCCGATTGAATCTATCTATACGTCGAAACCTTTTGGGCCAGGTTTAGGTTACCTTTACCTTTTTTCATAGCTAACTTATTTAGGTTTCTTAATCATTTTCTTATTGCCATGGCGCTGAACTCCTTTAGATTTATCATAGGATTTCTCTCCCTGTGCACCATGGTAGGCGTCTGACCAACCATTTTTCTGTTTCATAATTTTTTTATCTTTAAACATCACCTCACCGCTAAGGATTGGTGGTATGTGTCTCCATAGTTCGAGAGGAAGGGACTGCTTAAAGGTGCCCCTTCCTTCATTCATGGTTAGAAGGAGAAGTTCTTCTTTGTTTCCCATCCAACCCTAGAACTAGGGCTACCTCCATGGGACGAGGTAAGAGAATCGATTCGCCGAGCTCCTGGGCTAAAAAATGAAGATCGAAACTCAGCCAATTATCTGAAGTTCTTTGATGCTCCACCAATCCCTAGACTCTTGGATGAGCAAATTTTATTCAATTTCGACCTCAGTCCTCTTAACTCGATAGGTAGTTTGTGATATTCAGTCGATGGATGGTATTCATTTTTTTGATCTTCTAACTTTATCTTTGCATAAATGATCTTTGAGAAATGAAACTGCTTGACGAAGGAGGTCCGGACCCTTAAGAGGAAGGACGGTTCTTTTGGCAAACCATATAAGAAGGCCCAGACTGGAGAGTCAAGTCAGGCTGCGTTGGTTTGGTTCGTGCTGGCCCTTGAACCCGCCGCTACCGTGCCGAGCCTGACCCTATCTGATGAGGCTATCCCTCTTGCTCCTATTCGGTAAGAGGAAGATATGGAGAAGAAGAAGAAGAGAGTTGTCAGCAAGAAGGTTGGATGAAAGGCTAAGAGCTTCGAAGGCGGGGACCTTGGCCAAGAACAGGGTTCCCAAGATGATCGAGAGGTCATCCAGGTTCTAATGGAGGAGAGCGTCCTTCCCCACATCGTTGAAAGGATGCACCAGAAGGATGACGTAGAGAGGTTCGACGAATCATTTGCTGCCTTTCTGGAGGTAAGTGATTTCTTCTGATTTTGACTTCGTACCCATTAAGCTTTGGAACTAGGATCTTTTATGATTCTGATTTATTGTGTATTTTGCAGTTGGGATACTATTTTTTTGTCTACTCTGAAGCAACAAGCCAAAACTGGGCTGAAGCTTTTAGAGCCCTGAAAGAAGCTCGCATAGAAGCCGAGAAGGCCTGGGCCGAGGCCAACATTCTGAAGGTCGCCTCGGAGATCCATTCGTCTGAAGTCGAATGCCTTCAGAATGAACTGAGAGAGGAGCATGGCGAGGTAGCGAAGTTGAGGGCTGAGCTAGCCTTGGAAAAGGAGGAGAAAAGGAAGCCACAAGAGGAGGTTAGCACCACCTTGGAAAGGGCTATGCAGAACTTTAAGTCCTCCAAGGATATGGAGGACATCAAAGTAGACTTTGCCCAGGAAGCCTTCTTGGAAGGGTTCTAGGTTTGCATGGGGCAAGTCATCGAGAATTTTTCCAACATCGATCTGGATCTCCTCCTAGAAGAGCCAGAGGATAGAGTCGGCTCTTCACGCACCAATGCCGAGGTCACTCCTGAATCCATAGGTATAGCATCCGAGCCTGCCCAAGGGTCAGAGCCGGTCGAGAATGTCTTGACCTCTCCAGTGGGTGAGCCACCCGAGGTCTAAACTTTTGACATATATGTACCCTCTTTTTTCTTTTTTTTGGTGTACCATACATATTTCAAGTAATAAGAGCAAATCTTTCTTTTCCTTTACACTTTGCGTTGTATGTGATTCAGAACATCTCTATCGATCAAGGCCATGACCTCCTTTCCTTGGCTGATGCCGACCCCTTATCTTAGGGGGTTTCGTTCAAGCCTTTGATAAAGGGTTTGAAGAAGGAGGTCCATCAATTAAGAAAAGGATTGAAGAGAGTTGAGGCTGACCTTCAGACCTCTCGAAAAAAATACTATGGAGGTGACTAAGGAAGTCACTCGCCTCCAAAGTTTACACATGAAGGACATGGCGAGCTTCAGCATTCAGAAAGAAAATTTTGTGAAGGAGCTTGCCGAACTTCGGAAGAGTGCAAGCGACAAGTCTTGGGCGCTCATAGTGAAGATTGGCTCTCTAGGAGTTGATCTCAAGAAGGTGGAAGAAAAGATTCATCTCTTGGAAGGGAGTTCACCATGGTCCACCGACGAAGCACAGCATGACTGGAACTGGTCGAAGAAGTTCTTCTTGCTTCGAAAGTAACTGTAGGATGTTGAAGATTGGCACAATAATTATCGAGAAACCTGGGCAGGGAAGATGTCCAGGCTTGAAGGTGAGCTAAAGACTGCCAGGGATGAGGCGACCTATTTTTGGAGGAAGTTTTATAGCATTCAACAAGCTAGATAAAGTGGCAAACCTGAGGAGCTCATCTTTCTAAGGACTGTCGGTGAACTCTCAGAGGTTGTTCGGACGGAGAAAATTGAATTTCAATAATTGAAGCTCCAGTTGACCTGAGAACATCAAGCCGTCAAGGATGCTAAAGCTGAATTTGAGGTTTTGAGGAAGTAGCGGCGAGAGCTCGAGGCCAAATTTGAATACTCCAACAGGATGTACATCAATGGTCTATACAAGAAGAAGGAGCTAAAGGAGGAAATTTTCAAACTAAAGGAAGCTTTGGTGATGGCTGGAGCTGATAGCCTAAAGTCTGAAGAGCTTGGATCACCTTAAGACTTCACTTCTTTTTTTTTATGTAATCGGTTTTACCGATCTTTATCTTGTCTGTAATGCATTTGTTTTTTTGCACAGTTGGCCTTTGCCGACCTCTATCCTGCTTGTAATATGCCCATTGTAATTGATTTTATTAACTTTTACTTGTAATGAACTTAACTTCATAATAAAATAGTACTTTTTTCATTGTCATCTCTTGTGCATTCGATTCTAGATGCCTCATTTTTCTTTCATTTCTAATGAGATGCTTGTCGTGGATGTCGGGTCAGTGGTTCGTTCCATGGATTAGGATGGAATTTTTTCTTTGGCGTTTGGCACGGTCGTAGGAGAATATACTCATCAATCATTAGTAGGGCCTTGACCTTTTCCACATTTTAAATCAGCATGGCCTTGACCTTCCACCCCTTGTATGATCGTAGAGGTTCATCGGATCCATCGGTAGGTTCTCGTCTTAGTTCAACGAGGCCTTCGACCTTGCTCATGTTAGGATGAGGTTCTCCTCCTATTCCTAATGGGATGTAGGAACATATTAGGGCCGTTGGTAGGGCCTCTCCCCTCATCTCATTTTAGTTCAACAAGGCCTTTGACCTTGCTCACATTAGAATGAGGTTCTCCTCCTGTTCTAATGGGCTATAAGGGCACATTAGGACCATTGGTAGGGTCTCTCTCCTCATCTCATCTTAGTTCAACGAGGCCTTTGACCTTGCTCATATTAGGATGAGGTTCTCCTTCTGTTCCTAATGGGCCACTTTTGGTTGCTTCAGAGTTGTCATAACACAATCTTGGTGCCAAGAAGTAATGATGTTAAAATAGAAAGAACTTTATTAAAGAAAAGTTACTGGTAGTACATTCTTAAGTTTTTCGAATTCCAAGACCGTGGGAGTGTCGCCCCTCCAAGCTCCTTCAAGCGGTAAGTTTCGAGCCAGATGACCTCCTCCACTCTATATGGACCTTTCTAATTTAGGGCGAGCTTTTCTTGCTCTTGAGGCTTCGAAATGGATGCTCGTCGGAGCACCAAGTCCCCCATCCTGAATGCTTTACTTTTTACTCTAGAGTTATAGTATCTGGCTACTCTTCATCTATAGGCTACCATCCAAACTTGGGCATCTTCTCTCTTTTCATCCAATAGATCGAGATTAACTCTAAGATTCTATGATTTATGATACTCATTGAAGGCCACGACCTGTGCTGATGAAAGTTTAAGCTCGATTGGAATGACTGCCTCCATCCTAAAGGCTAGGGCGAACGGTGTTTCCTCAGTTGGTAGCCTATGAGTAGTTCGGTATGTCCAAAGTATGTGGTAGAGTTCGTCCATCCAAGTCTCCCTTGCTCTTTCAAGTCTTGCCTTGATGTCCTGCAGTAAAATTCTATTGGTCACCTCTGCTTCACCATTTACCTATGGATGGGCTACTGATGTGAAGTGATGGAAGATGTTTAGATCTTCGTAGAACTCAGCAAACCTCATCCCAGCAAACTATCGCCCATTATCTATTATGATAGTTCGGGGAAGACCAAACTGACAGACGATTGACTTCCAGATGAAGTTCTATATCTTGGCCGACTTCGACCCATTTTGTGAAGTAGTCGATCGCAACCAGGAGAAACTTTCGTTGTCCGGATGCCATTGAAAAAGGGCCAAGTATATCCATTCCCCACTGCGCAAATGGCCAAGGTGCACTTAGTAGAGTAAGCTCAGAGGTCGGCTGTCTTTGTATATTTGCATTTCTCTGACAGCGGTCACATTTCTTGACATACTCTGTAGAGTCATGGTACAAGGTCGATCAATAGTATCCTTATCAAAGTAGTCTTTGTGATAGGGATCTGGCTCCTACATGACTTCCACAAATTCTCTCATGCACTTTCCATAATGCGAAGTCGGCCTCTGAAGGTCGAAGATATCTTAAAAGCAATAGCGAATATGACCTTTTATACAGCTTGCCCTCATACAAAATATACTAAGAGGCTTGATTTCTGAGTTTTTAAGCTTTTTTCGGATCATAAGGAAGAACTCCCTCTTTGAGATAGGCAACTAACGGATCAATCCAGCTTGGCTCATGCTCCATCTGCATAACAAGCTATAATTTTTTTGAGCTTGGGCATTTTAGAGTTTCAAAAAATACTTCTTTGGACAGTTCGGCTGGGGCTAAAATGGCCAATTTAGAGAGGAGGTTGGCTCTTATATTTTTTGCCTTCAGAATCTATTGAATGCTAAAACTATCAAAGGCCAGAGTTAAATTCTTTACTTTCTTAAGATATTTCATCATATTTTTCTTCCGTGCTTCATAGTTGCCACTAACTTGGCCGACCACTAATTAAAAATCACTATAGACTTGAAGTCGATCTACTTTTAACTCTCTTGCTATTTTTAATCCGATGATCCATGCTTCATATTCAGCCCCATTATTAGTTGTAGAAAATTCGAGGCGTAGCGCATATTCAACGATGACTCCCTCAAGGTTGACTAAGACCAACCCCATGCTTGCTCCAGCAGTGTTGGACGAACCATCCACATACAGGGCTCAAAAACCTTTGGGAAGGTCGGCACTCTCTTCGGGAAGGCTCGATTGTAATCATGGGATGTCGGTCTCATTCTGTTCAAGCTCAGCTTTATCTAGAATGGTACATTCTACTACAAAATCTACTAATATCTGAGCTTTGATCGATGATTGAGGTCGATAATTGATGTCAAACTCTGTGAGCTCGATCGCCCATTTTGTAATTCTTCCAGAAGCATCCATTCGATGAAGGACTACTTTTATTGGTTGATCCATGAGGACCATTATGGTGTGCCCCTGAAAGTAAGATCGGAGTCTTCTGGTAGCAATTAGAAGAGAGTAAGTCAATTTTTCTAACCTAGAGTACCTCATCTCTGCATCTCTTAGGACCTAGCTTACGTAGTAGACTGGTCGCTGCATTTTCGCTTCGTTCTTGACTAGGACTGCTACCAAGGCCATCGGGAAGACTGCTAGGTATAAGAATAATTCTTCTCCAAATTCAAGCTTTGCCAGTAGTGGAGGTGAGCCATGATAGTTTTTGAGCTCCTTAAATGTTCGTTGGTACTCTGTCATCCAGCAGAAGTTCTTTGGTTGCTTGACAACTTGGAAAAAGGGCATGCATCGCTCGACCGATCTTGAGATGAAGCGATTTAGGGATGCTATTTTTTCAGTCAGACGCTAAACTTCTTTGATTGTTTTTGGAGCAATCATCTTCTAAATAGCTCAGATTTTCTTTTGATTTGCTTCAATCCCGTGCCTTGACACCATAAATCCTAAAAATATTTTTGAGGTCATACCAAAAGCACACTTGGTCGGGTTCAGCTTCATCTTGTACTTCTTGAGTGTACTGAAGATCTCTTCGAGGTCGGTAATGTGGTTTATTGAAGCTCAACTTTTGACGAGCATGTCATCCACATACACCTCCATGTTACGGCCGATCTGCACCTTGAAGATCTTGTTGATCAGATGCTAGTATGTTGCCTCTGAATTTTTGAGTCCAAAAGGCATAACCCTATAACAGTAAAGACCATGGTCAGTAACAAAAGTAGTTTTCTCCTCATCCTTCGATGCCATCCGTATTTGGTTATAGCCAAAAAAGGTATCCATGAAGGAGAGGAGCTCGTGGCCCGAGGTTGTGTCTACCGATTGATCAATCCTGGATAGAGGACAACTATCTTTTGGACAGACTTTGTTCAACTTTTTTAAGTCTATATACATTCTTCATTTGTCATTTGCATTTTTGTCGAGAACCATGTGTTAGATATATGTGCCCTAGAAGCCAGAATTGGCTGACACTTGTAATACACTTCTAGGGGCAAAATTATAATTTTAATTAAAAGTAATAAATGGGTTATTTTCTATCACATATGTGTATTTAGTGTCTGTGATACATCCTTTGAGTTAATGGTAATGATAATTCATATTTTCAAGAGTTGAAAATTTAAGATATGAGTAATCATTGTTAACTCATAAATTGCTCCCGACTATAGGATCATCATGAGGATGGTGATTGATCCGGAAGGTTGGTGTACAATCGCTTCTCTTTAGTAGATGAGTCTTGAGTCTACAGTATGGAGACACCGGAGCGACAGTACAGATACTCGTTAGAGAACGAGGGCACTGAGCGTGACCACCTCGAGTAGTCATTAGGGAGTCTACCTTCTCGTCAATGACTGACTCGATGCTGCAGTAGTGTGTCTGGTTCTTTGACCTGAGGTGCATCGACAGTTCACCTTGAGGGTGTTATAGTTTGACTACACCATTACTCGATCTCCTAGCCATATGGAACCCTGAGGTGTATGTTGGCTATGACATGTTCATTGTAGGAACTGGATGGCATCAAGATGGAATCTATCTACCTCGGTGGTAGAGGAGCAGCCCTATGATAATCATGAGAATCAAGTCCAGAAGCCCATGGCCATGGCAGAGTGAAATAATAGAAAGAGTTTCTATTTAGATTTTCACATTGGACTCGAATCGAATGATTACATCATATGACAGAGACTAGGGTTTGACGAGTTCACCTTAACCCTAATCTGATCGGGGCTCAAGATAGAAGAACTGAATCACACAGATAGCTGCACCAAGAGGTTCGCATTCAGCTCTGATGGGTTGCCACCATATACTGCTAGGTGTTACTGGTGGATTTTGGGAGCAATTAGAATGATTTAGATGATCGATCATTCTAGCTGTTCGAATCAGAAGAGTTCTGATCCATCGAAAGGAGTTTCGATGATGTCGATGATAGAGATCATGACATATCCCATTACCATATAGAACTGAACCTAACTGGGTCACACAAATAAGGGTTTGAATCTGGTGATCATCAATTGAACTGATCTAGTTCAATTGATCTGAATGAGATTCAATTAGGTTCAAGAAAATCGTGCTAGCACTCGATTGAACCTAACGTTCTTCTTTTGCTATCATAAATAAGTTGTCCTGTCTGAGCCAAAGGAGTTTGTGCTCAAACAGAGGCCTTCATATGGTCTGACAGGAGGTTGTCCAAGTCAGAAAAGGTTGTCTTATTTGTAAGACACTACCTGCCATTTTTGGTCACCTGCCATTTCTTGTTCTTTGACTTTGGTCAAAAGTCTACCTTTGACTGGTCAAACGTTGACCATTGACACTTTGACTTTTGACCACATGTCATGCACCTATTGGAGAGCTGGTGGGGGCCTGTCCCCCTGCCAGAACCTGGCAAGGAGAAGGGCGCACGCCACCCTAGGCGTGTGCCCAAGTTGGAGGCGCCTAGGAGTCCTTGTTGGACAAGGACTCCATCTCCTTTTTGGATTCCAATTAGAGTTCTTCTAAGAACCAACTTTGACTGGTCTTAGGCGCCCTCTAAGGAGGAATCCAGGGGACTCTATTCCCACCAATCAGATTTAGATCTGATTTCACAAAGGATTGTGATTGGTTGGGAAGAAGAGGAGTTGGATCACAGCTAGTCTATAAATAAGACCCTGTACCCAACTCAGATTATAAGAGATATGATGAGATCATAGTTTCTCCATGCCCCAAGGCTGCCTCTCCCCTCCCTCTCCATGCCAAACCACCTTCTCCCCTTGCTCTCCACGTCCAAAAGGAGTTTTGGACCTTGGTTGGTGCAATTCAGATCAAAGAAAGGCGATCAAAAGTAAGAAGGCTGCGCTGCTGCAAAGGACGACTGCTCATCTTCAAAAGGAGTTTTGAAGATCCTCTAGATCAGATCCAGATCTAATTTTTGGAGGCATGATAGAGAAGAAGAGGATCTCTAGATCCAATCCTGAGTGGATACCGGTAGAGGCCAGGCGCTTGCGTGGCTAAGATCCAGAACCTTCCGCTGCAAACAGGATCATCAACAGGGTAATAGGATTACCCAGATCAGGTAAATTAAATTTGATTTAATTTATCTTTTAATTTTATTTTATTAAAATAATAAGAATTAGATCTGAAACATATCAAGATCTAATTAGGATTAAGAGAAAAATTTTTGAAATATATCTCTTGATCTGATCAGATCTGAACGAACCTGGATCGGGAAATCAGGATTTCCCTTCAACTGGTATCAGAGCCATGGTTCTAAATTATTTAGATCAGATTTTGAATTTATTTTAATTAAAAAATAAGTGATTTCAGATGTCACATGAGATGTGATCAGATCTAAAATTAGAAAAAATTAAAATTAAATAATTTGGATCTAAGATTAGAAGATATGCATGACTAGTTCTAGAATAGAATAGTTCTATAGAATAGTCTTGCATGTTCTTGATTTAATCTGATTAAATCATACTTTAGATCTTTTTATTTACTATTTTTTGATATTATAAGTGTTATAATAACATCTAAAAAATAGCAAATAAAATTATTTAATTTTTGAAACATCATATGAGATGTGATTGATGCATGTCTAGACTAGTTGTAGAATAGTTCTACATAGTTGTCTAGATTAGGGTTTATTTTGATAAGATCAATTTAAATCTAATTTTTAGATTATTATGAGATAATTTAGATCTGAAAACATGCATGATTATGATACATGAGATGTATGCAAAATATGCCATGATTAGATCTACTTTGTATATGAGATATATGATATAGATCTGATACTGTTTTGTAGTATTGAATGTTCCTGATTAAGGCGTTCCTCTTGGCCGTCCGGTCATAAGAACGAAGAAGAATTTAAAGGCCCTCTCTTTCCCATTCGATGGGGTGTTCTTATGATGTGTAGGGGTGCTGCGTGTTCGTCCTTAATCAGAAACCCAAAACTTACTTTCTGCAAAACCCTAGATCCTGAAACCCTAGGATTTATTATGTGCATATTTTGTTTATGAACCCTACTTAATTAAGAATTAAGTTTATGAAATATTAATTAGGTCTAAAATTAAGAATTTTAGATCTAAGACATATTCATAATACTGGGTTCGGGCTTGGGTAGCTCAATTAGGTCTAAGCGGTTGATCAAACCGAATCAAGAGTTGGTTAGATGGGATCAACAATGCTTAAATTGACCAGCCTAATAGGATTAAGTCTGGGTCAAGATCGAGTCACGATCAAGCAAGACCTAATTAGGCTCAGAGGTTAGAGTCTGGATTGTAGGCTAACCCAATTGGTTCTGGCTCAACAATTTGGTGTTTAAGGTAAGTTTGGCATAGACGACCGACTGGTTTTTAATTGGAAGCTACTCGACCTGAATGCGTTCTTGTACGAGTTAATGGCATATTCCTTCCATTGGTCTCACTTACCTGGCCATATCTATTGACATAGTTCTGATCTGAGGTGGTTAATAATCCAAGCTAACCCATGCCACTAGGTTAGTCATAATTGTTATGACTAAGCCAAGTCTAGTTTAATGAGACCTGAATCAATTCTCCCTAAGAAAAGATTAAGTCTGAGGTCTTCCACCATTGTAGATGTGCGGGCCCTTTCTGGAGTTGATTGTTCTCGACTGGATACAGTGGCTCAGTTGCACCGAAAAGACGCAACCATGTCTATTAGGCATTGGATGCTATGGGCTGGAGGATGAGTTGAGCTCAATATTTCGGATACGGTGAGAGACTCAATTAGGAACCCAGTCTATGCAAATGGTGGGTCTGACTTAACTAAGGAGTGGATCAATATTCCAGATACGGTGAGATTCATGAATTAGAGACCAAGTTCGGGTGCACCATGATTAGAGAATCATTGAACAAGAGTTGTTCACTCATTGGCTAACCCATCACCAATAACTGTTAGGTGAGGTGATGAGTAAGTTGGTGAGACCGCACCACCCACTAGAAATCATTAATCGTGGAGTTTTTCGCATCTCTACAGAGGGAGTGTAGGGATCCGAGAAAATAGTGGGAGCTAATTTGTTTAAAAATAAAACCCTTAAACAAATTGGTTAAGTCAAAATTATAGTATCTAACTAGAATCTTTGACTCTCTATAGGAAAATGTCTGCGTCCAACCCATTGGCATATATCCTGGATACACATAGACTGACCGGACCCAATTATAAAGATTGGCTCAGGAACTACAGAATTGTTTTGGGTTCTGAGAAGTTAACCCATGTTTTGGATCAGGACGCTCCCACATTACCAGCCCGTCCATCTGTTGAACAGAGAGCATCTCTGGAAAAATGAATTGATGAAGATAATAAGGCCAGATATTACATGTTGGGCTCGATGTCTGATGAGCTCCAGCGCCAACATGAGGATATCAAGACTGCTTGCCAAATGTTGGCTCACCTGCAGAAGATGTTTGGTGAACAGAGTCGCACAGCCAAATATCAAGTCACAAAATGACTTTTTAAGGCTAAGATGCGTGATGGGCAGTCAGTCCAAGATCACTATCTGACAATGATCAAGGACATGGAAGAGCTTGAGAAGCTCGGTGTGAAGTTGGACTTGGACCTGCAGAATGATATCATTCTGCAATCCTTGACTGATGCATATGGATAATTCATCATGAATTACCACATGCATAAACTTCAGAATTTCTTGGCCGAATTAATGAATATGCTGGTTACCGCTGAGCTTTCTATGAAAGGTTCTAAAGGCTCAGTTCTTGCTATGGAATGGACTTCTTCCAAAAGAAAGTCTTCTGGAAAGAAAAAGAAGTCTATGAAAAAGCAAAAGGTGGAAGGATCAAAGAAGAAGAAGGCAGAGCTGAAGAAGAAGGCCGATGTCAAAGGAAAGTGTTTCCATTGCAATAGCGACGGCCATTGGAAGCGGAACTGCCCTACTTACCTGGCCACCCTGAAGAACAAGAAGGAAGGTCCTTCTGGAGGTATGCTCGTTATTCGAGCAAAACGTGAATGCCAAACGACCTAGGGATAGTCCAAACGATAGATATCTATGGCACTTGAGATTAGGTCATATAGCAGAAGATAGGATCAACAAATTGGAGAAAAATGGGCTATTGAGTCCATTGACTTCTGAGTCATATCCAACTTGTGAATCCTATCTTCAAGGCAAAATGACTAAACTCCCTTTTGTTGGACATGGGGAGAGGGCCACAGATCTCCTTGCCCTAGTACATACTAGATGTGTGCAGGCCCATTTGATGTGCCGACTAGAGGCAATTTTGTCTACTTCATTACCTTTATCGATGATCTGTCTAGGTATGGGTATGTGTATCTTATGAGACACAAGTCTGAAGCCTTTGAAAAGTTCAAAGAATTCAGACATGAAGTAGAAAAACAAACAGGAAAACCCATTAAGGTTCTTCGATCAGATCGAGGAGGTGAATACCTTAGTAGGAAATTCCTAGACTATCTCAAGGATAATGGCATAGTCTCTCAATGGACTCACCAGGAACGCCTCAACTCAATGGGGTTTCAGATCGAGAAATCGGACCCTATGAGATATGGTTCGGTCCATGATAAGCTTCACAGACCTTCCTGATTTCCTTTGGGACACTCATTATTAACTTCAATCTATCTACTAAATAGGGTTCCCTCTAAAACCGTTCCTACCACACCGTATGAGATATGGCACGGTAAGAAACCAAGTCTGAGTCATCTCAGAATTTGGGGTTGTCCAGCTCATGTCAAAAGACAACAAGCGGACAAGTTAGAGTTTAGGTCCTTCAGAGCTCGATTCATAGGATATCCTAAAGAGTCATTAGGATACTATTTGTACATTCCAGAAGACCACAATGTGATTGTGAGTCAACATGCCATCTTTCTTGAAAAATAGTTTATTCAAGATAGCGGCATTGGAAAATAGATCAAGCTTGATGAGAAAGTCTCACAAGTAGAACGAGCTAAGGACCAATTGGAACCAAATCAGGTTGAGCCAATAAGAACACTACCTCCTCCACCTCATAGATCGGAAAGAGTTTCCCGTCCCCCTGAAAGATACTTAGGTATTGTTTCAGAGGATGTAGAGAAAATGTTCCTCATAGGTAATGGTGCTCATGGAGATGATCCCAAAACCTACAACGAGGCGATATCAGATATCGACTCCGAGAAATGGCTAGAGGCAATGCAGTCAGAAATTGACTCGATGCACTCAAACCAAGTCTGGACCTTGGTAGATCCACCAGAAGGTATAGTACCTATTGGATGTAAATGGATCTTCAAGAGAAAGATTGGTGCAGATGGGAATGTGGAGACATTCAAGGCTAGACTGGTGGCAAAAGGTTATAGTCAACGCGAAGGCATTGACTATCAGGATACCTTTTCCCCAGTGGCTATGCTAAAATCCATCCGCACATTGCTTGCTGTTGCAGCCTATTTCGATTATGAAATATGGCAAATGGATGTGAAAATGGCATTCCTAAATGGATATCTTGAGGAAGATATCTATATGGAACAGCCGCTAGGTTTCACATCCAGTGATACTGATCACAAGGTTTGCAAGCTGCAAAGGTCCATATATGGACTTAAGCAAGCATCTCGGAGCTGGAACACTCGTTTCAATGATGTGATCAAAAAGTTTGGTTTCATCAAAAATGAAGAGGAACCATGTGTTTTCAAAAGGGTCAGTGGGAGCGCTGTTGTCTTCCTCGTATTGTACGTGGATGACATCCTCCTTATTGGGAATGATATTCCCATGTTGACATCAGTCAAGATGTGGTTGTCCAAGGAATTCTCCATGAAAGACCTAGGTGAAGCATCCTTTATTCTAGGAATTAAGGTCTATAGGGATAGACCGAATAGGATGCTAGGACTTTCACAGAAGATGTACATAGAGGAAGTACTAAAGAGGTTTAGTATGGAAAACTCTAAGAGGGGATTAATACCCTTCAGACATGGTATTCATCTTTCCAAGAAGATGTGCCCCAGCACACCTGAGGAAATAGAATGCATGAGCAAGATCCCTTATGCTTCTGCAATAGGGAGCCTCATGTATGCCATGCTATGTACACGACCTGATATAGCCCATGCTGTGAGTGTCACAAGCAGATATCAGTCAAATCCAGGTGAAGAACACTGGACTTCTGTGAAATGTATCCTTAAGTACTTGAGAAGAACTAAGGATATGATGTTGGTCTTTGGTAACGGAGAACTCCAAGTCCAGGGATACACAGACTCGGATTTCATGTCCGATATAGATGATCGAAAGTCGACATCTGGAAGTCTGTTTGTGTGCAATGGTGGAGCTGTCAGCTGGAAGAGTTCCAAGCAAACGGTGATAGCAGATTCCACCATGGAAGCAGAATATATCGCTGCATCAGAGGCTGCGAAGGAAGCATTCTGGTACAAGAAGTTTGCTGCAGAAATTGGAGTAATGCCATCAGATGCCATTCCTCTATACTGCGACAACAATGGCGCCATAGCCCTTGCTAAGGAGCCAAGGTCTCACCAGAAATCCAAGCATATTGAGCGGCGATACCACCTCATCCGCGATTACCTCGAGAAGGATTACGTCGAGGTCAAGAGAGTCGACTCCGCAGATAATGTGGCAGACCCACTTACAAAGCCGTTGGGCCAACAGAGGTTCGAAGCCCACCTTGAGAAGATGGGACTTAGACTTGTAGCCAATTGGCTTTAGGACAAGTGGGAGATTGTTAGATATATGTGCCCTAGAAGCCAGAATTGGCTGACACTTGTAATACACTTCTAGGGGCAAAATTATAATTTTGACTAAAAATAATAAATGGGTTATTTTCTATCACATATGTGTATTTAGTGTCTGTGATACATCCTTTGAGTTAATGGTAATGATAATTCATATTTTCAAGAGTTGAAAATTTAAGACATGAATAATCATTATTAACTCATAAATTGCTCCCGACCATAGGATCATCACGAGGATGGTGATTGATCCGGAAGGTTGGTGTACAATCGCTTCTCTTTAGTAGATGAGTCTTGAGTCTACGGTGTGGAGACACCAGAGCGAGAGTACAGGTACTCGTTAGAGAACGAGGGCACTGAGCGTGACCACCTCGAGTAGTCATTAGGGAGTCTACCTTCTCGTCAATGACTGACTCGATGCTGCAGTAGTGTGTCTGGTTCTTTGACCTGAGGTGCATCGGCAGTTCACCTTGAGGGTGTTATAGTTTGACTACACCATTACTCGGTCTCCTAGCCATATGGAACCCTGAGGTGTATGTTGGCTATGACATGTTCATTGTAGGAACTGGATGGCATCAAGATGGAATCTATCTACCTCGGTGGTAGAGGAGCAGCCCTATGATAATCATGAGAATCAAGTCCAGAAGCCCATGGCCATGGCAGAGTGAAATAATAGAAAGAGTTTCTATTTAGATTTTCACATTGGACTCGAATCGAATGATTACATCATATGATAGAGACTAGGGTTTGACGAGTTCACCTTAACCCTAATCTGATCGGGGCTCAAGATAGAAGAACTTAATCACACAGGTAGCTGCACCAAGAGGTTCGCATTCAGCTCTGATGGGTTGCCACCATATACTGCTAGGTGTCACTGGTGGATTTTGGGAGCAATTAGAATGATTTAGATGATCGATCATTCTAGCTGTTCGAATCAGAAGAGTTCTGATCCATCGAAAGGAGTTTCGATGATGTCGATGATAGAGATCATGACATATCCCATTACCATACAGAACTGAACCTAACTGGGTCACACAAACAAGGGTTTGAATCTGGTGATCATCAATTGAACTGATCTAGTTCAATTGATCTGAATGAGATTCAATTAGGTTCAAGGAAATCGTGCTAGCACTCGATTGAACCTAACGTTCTTCTTTTGCTATCATAAATAAGTTGTCCTGTCTGAGCCAAAGGAGTTTGTGCTCAATCAGAGGCCTTCATATGGTCTGACTGGAGGTTGTCCAAGTCAGAAAAGGTTGTCTTATTTGTAAGACATTACCTGCCATTTTTGGTCACCTGCCATTTCTTGTTCTTTGACTTTGGTCAAAAGTCTACCTTTGACTGGTCAAACGTTGACCATTGACACTTTGACTTTTGACCACATGTCATGCACCTATTGGAGAGCTGGTGGGGGCCTGTCCCCCTGCCAGAACCTGGCAAGGAGAAGGGCGCACGCCACCCTAGGCGTGTGCCCAAGTTGGAGGCGCCTAGGAGTCCTTGTTGGACAAGGACTCCATCTCCTTTTTGGATTCCAATTAGAGTTCTTCTAAGAACCAACTTTGACTGGTCTTAGGCACCCTCTAAGGAGGAATCCAGGGGACTCTATTCCCACCAATCAGATTTAGATCTGATTTCACAAAGGGTTGTGATTGGTTGGGAAGAAGAGGAGTTGGATCACAGCTAGTCTATAAATAAGACCCTGTACCCAACTCAGATTATAAGAGATATGATGAGATCATAGTTTCTCCACGCCCCAAGGCTGCCTCTCCCCTCCCTCTCCATGCCAAACCACTTTCTTTCCTTGCTCTCCACGTCCAAAAGGAGTTTTGGACCTTGGTTGGTGCAATTCAGATCAAAGAAAGGCGATCAAAAGTAAGAAGGCTGCGCTGCTGCAAAGGACGACTGCTCATCTTCAAAAGGAGTTTTGAAGATCCTCCAGATCAGATCTAGATCTGATTTTTGGAGGTGTGATAGAGAAGAAGAGGATCTCCAGATCCAACCTGAGTGGATATCGGTAGAGGCCAGGCGCTTGCGTGGCTAAGATCCAGAACCTTCCGCTGCAAACAGGATCATCAACAGGGTAATAGGATTACCCAGATCAGGTAAATTAAATTTGATTTAATTTATCTTTTAATTTTATTTTATTAAAATAATAAGAATCAGATCTAAAACATATCAAGATTTGATTGGGATTAAGAGAAAAATTTTTGAAATATATCTCTTGATCTGATCAGATCTGAACGAACCTGGACCGGGAAATCAGGATTTTTCTTCACCACGTTTGAGACCCAGCTCAGATAGTTAACCTTTTGGATGAATCCAGCTTTGAGGAGCTTGCCTAGTTCTTCTATAATTGCTTTTTACCTCTCTAGGGCATGGTTGTGCATCTTCTCTTTTACTGGCTGATATTTAGGATCAACGACCAACCGATGTTCCATGACCTTGATATCAATTTTTGGTATATCCACTGGGACCCAGGCGAAGACGTCCACGTTCTTCCTGAGAAAGGTGATGAGTCACTTTCGAACCTCATCCCCTAAGTTGGAGTCAATCTACATAGTGTACTCCACTCTTTCATCATTTAAGGGCATAGATATGAGGTCCTCCATAGGCTCATCCTGCTCCTCGGTAAGGTCATCATGGACATCCAGCCCATCAATAGGATAAAGGTCGAGCTGGATATTTTTTGTAGGGCAATGGAGTAACAATATCTTACCAATGCCTGGTCTCCTCTGATCTCTCCAATTCTGCATCTCGTTGGAAACTTCATCTTTAGATAATAAGTTGACACCACTGCTCAGAGCGCGTTCAAACCAAGTCGGTCGAGAATAATATTGTAGGCAGATGGAGCCTTTACGACTAGAAAATTGATCTGTGCCTTAATCAACTTCAGGCATTGCCCTGTAGTCACAGTCAAAGTTATTATGCCCTCAACTAGCATGACATTGCCAGTGAAGCCTACAAATGGAGAGTTCATAGGTTCTAAGTGGTTATTGAGTAAGGACATTTTTGAGAAAGCATCATAAAACAAAACATCAGCAGAGCTTTCATTATCTACCAAAATACGGCGTACATCATAGTCGGCAATGTTTAAAAAGATTACAACCACGTTATTATGCGGGAACTGGACTCCTTGAGCATCCTCATCGATGAAAATGATGGACTCTTCAGTTCTCTGCCTCTTCATAGGCTCGATTGACCTGCTAGCCTCCCCTCGCCGAAGTCTCTCAAAGATGGTGTTGATGATGCCAAGGGGTGGCTGATCTGCCTACTGCTTCTTCCTTTGTGGTTCTAGTTGCGGTAATATCCTTGGTCAATCTTTTCATCCTTCAGGCTGACACCATAGGAATCGATCGAGTCTGCCTCATCTGATGAGCTCCTCGATCTTATCTTGGAGCCGAATATATTCTTCAGTATCGTGACCATGGTCATGATGATAGAGGCAGAACTTGTTTGGGTTGCATCTGCTAGGATGGGAGTGCATCCTTTCGGGCCTTGGTAGCTGCTCCTTAATCTCCATCAGTACTTGCATTTTTGGAGCATTGAGGGAGGTATAATTATGGAACCTTTAGAGGGGGAACCCCACCATGCCCTTCTGTCGAGGTTTCCCTGCTTCTGAACCTGGGAAGGAGTTCGAGCTCACTTGCTCTTAGGGAGAGTTCAGGAGCGCGGCCAAGCTTCACTCAACTTTTCTTCCTCAACGGGCCTGCCCAGCTCACCGATTGGCTACTCTCCAATGACTTCATTATCCTTGGCCTTGAAGGCCTCTTCCACTCGGGCATACTCTTCAGCCCGAGCTAGCATATCAGCAAAATCTCTGGGGTACTTTCTCTTCAGGAAGAACAGCAGATTGTTCTTCTGAAGGCTGCCCTTTAGCACGGCCATTGTAATAGATTGGTCCATGTTTCAAACCTCTAGCACAGCGGCATTGAATCGATTAACAAAAGCTCGGATGGATTCTCCCTCCTGTTGCTTGATGTTGATGAGGGATTTCGAGCCCCTATTGGGATGTTGGCTACTAACAAAATGAGCCACAAACTGATGGCTCATCTGGTCAAAAGAAAAGATAGTATTCGGCTTGAGGGTCAAGTACTAGTTCTTAGCAGCTCCCTTCATGGTGGACGGAAAGGCTAGGTAGAGAATGGCATTTGATGCACCATGGAGCAGCGTCATCATCCGGAAGGCCTCTAGGTGATCAATCAGATCGGAGGTCCCATCGTAGCTCTCGAATTGAGAGAGCTTGAAGTTCGACAAGATCGGGTCTTACATGATGTGCTGAGAGAAAGAAGGATCGGTACAGATATCACTATCATAAGAGGGGAGAGCATGGCGGAGTTTCTCGATCCATCGATTCATCTCTTATAGTTTTTGATTCAGATCCTTTCGATCATGGATTTCTAAGGTCTTTTGGCTGAACAGGAGCAAAGTTCCCCTAGGGGTAGAGTCATGATTAAAGCAGGGGCTCTTGACTCTTTGCTTCTCCTTTCTAGAAGTCACTGATCGGCTAGCCCAAGTCGGCTATCCCTAGACCGGATTATGGGGCTCCAGAGAAGCCTACTCTGGCTGAATTGATGCTGGAGTTTGCCGCTGCATGGCCTGCACCACCTCCATGAGATCACGAACCTACTGGTCTAGCAGGTTGAACTGCTCTACATCCATCATAACTGCAGGTGGAGCTTGAGTTGCTAGAGCTGAAGTGGGAGCAGATAGATCTGGATGGGATTTGACTGCAGAGACCGTTGACTGTCGGGTTGAAGCTTTCTTAGGAGGCATTTTCTTTTAGAAAGAATTCTAGACAAGAAGAAGAGAGATTGTTGCTAAGCACTCCTTTAAGAACAAGAGAATCTAAGGAATAGAAGGCCCTCCTTCTAGTGCCAATCTTGTTGGTACAAAATCTGATCATTATCGGAGAAGCATCGGAGTTGGAGAAAAAAAGATCACCATCGGTGACTTGCAAAACAAGTCTCATCCAGAGCCTGAGGGGTGGCTCTGACAAAACCCTCCGATGATCAAGTCAACTTTTTTGGCCAACAGAAATAGAGTACTTAGTCGAGAAAGTTGTATAGTATTGAGAAGGAGAAGAGAGCCTAGAGAAAATATATCTAGAGGGTCCCTTTTATAGATGGAGCCTGTAACAAACTGATAGTGACAACTTTAATTATCAGATAGTGGACTGCTCAGGGTCACATGGAGTTTGTTACGGAGGATAGTGTCTATTATCGTGAGGTGCTAGTCTATTTGAGATTTGATAGTCAAAGTTTGGAGGAGTAGATGTCAATTGGTGATGACCTTTGAGCTATATCAATTCTAGAGTAGGGTAGTCCGAATGTGGGTCAGTTCATGTCATGTCTGAGGTCGGATTTGAAAAAATATGTCCTCAAGCAAATCAAATTTTATTTATTTATTTGGGCTATTTTTTGTCTTCCAAACTAATGTAATGACATTTTAAAATAAATAAAGGCTTTTCATCATATGCAGTGTCTTATTATTTATTTAAGATTATGATGAACCCTATAAATTAGGGCTATGATTTTAGGATTATGATGAGATCATACTAGTGAGACCTAAAATCTTAAAATCCTAATTTAAATCATTCCTAGTCAATAGGATATTGAGTTGGAGATCAATATTTTTCGGTAAGACTAGCACATCCTTAGTATGCTCGATTGAAAGGGTGATTGATCTTACAATTACTTGTGTATGACACTAATACAAAAATGTGGGTGCTCATTAGAGAACGACTTCACTGAATTGATCCAAATCAAGAATATCTAATGGAGTCTTATCTACATGTCAATAGATGGTTCTCATAGTGGAATTGTGCACGTAATCCTTTGACCTGAAATTACCATAGAACCTTGTATATATAAATCCATATTTTGGTTCATACTCATTCATGACTCATTTATGTATGGGTTGATCTGGATATGGTGGATTATATATGAAGGTTGTGAGTAGGTTAACATGGAATCGATCATTCCTAGTAAGAGGAAATTGCATCCTACCTGCTTTAAACAAATGATGATTCAGAAAGACTTTGATCAAAGCATGATGAAAATTAGAAATAATTTCTAAATATTTCATTAAATAAATCATCATCATAAGATTGAAAGAGAAATGAATATGATATTGGGATTGACATTTTTCCATACCCAGAGTCATATTCAGGATGCAGAAAGATCGAAGGATCTAGTTGCATGGTAATTTTCACTGAAGGATATTTGGTATTTTCATCAAAATTTCACATCTTTCAGAAAGTCACGATATGTTGCTAGACATCAATCATGTCTTGTGGATTCGATCAAATTAAAATTTTAATTTGTTCATTAAATTAGAAAGTGTTCTAATTAAGTCAAAATGAGTAGGTTAGTTTTGACCTAAATCGGTTTGGTTGAGTTCTAACCAAATTAGGTCAAATCACACCCAGACCCATTGCTGGTTAGATGTGAAACCCAATGGGTCACACACAAAGAAAATTGATTAAGGATCTAATTGGATTAGATCATATTTGCAAGATGAACATGCTAGCACATGTTCCAAACCCTAGCACCTAGATTCGAATTGGATTCGAATCGGCTTCCGATTTAGGCTAATTAAGGATCAATTTGAGCCAAATTGGATTTGGTCTTAAATTGGATTAACTTAGACTGATTGGGCTTCAGATGAGAAGTCACATACCAGAATCCCACGTGTCAGAGAGTCTCTCTTTTTTGTGTGGGATGTCTTTCATGCGCAAAGAGTCTTTAGCGCATGTGATTAAGTTGGCGCCTACCTTCTTTGATTTTTTCTATTTTTCATGTCTTCTAAATTTTTTAAATGGGCATGGACATCAGATATGGGGCACAAAAGACTCCTTCTGTAGGTAAAAAACTCCATTATCTTTTTAATTTTTGTCGCCCAGGACTCTTTGTCGCCTAGGACTCCTTGCCACCTTGGACTCCTTGCCGCCCTCTCTTCCTTAGCGCCTCTTGGACCAAGTCAAAGTCCTTTGGGACTTTGACTATTCAAAGATTATCTTCACACCATTTTGCTAAATGGGCATCCCATTTTGAAGCCATTAGATGGCCTTCTTATCTAATCTAATGGTTGAAAACGATGGTGCCAAGAATGAAAGCCCGCAACTCTTCATAAATAACTTATGCAGAATTAGTCCGAGAGTCCTTCTGCTTTAAGGCACCTCTTGGACTAAGTCTACATGTCGTTATTATCTGATGAGGCATGAGATTGGCTGAAGGGACATGAGATAATATTTTGAAAGGATGTGAGAAAATGTGTTGGCACCCTTACGTACATTATAAATAAGGGTGCGTAACATGAGTCTGGATGATTGTAAAAAAAAAAATTATCTTTCTTTCTTACAAGAGTTTTCTCTTTGTCCAATTTTTTTTCTTCCCTTCTCTTGTCCAGATCTTATCCTTATAAGGACAAGAAGTCATCTAAAGACTAAGAGATTAGGAAGAAAAATTAAGAAGATAAGGAAGAAGAAAGATAGATAAGGAGAGGCAAGGAAGGTGACATAAAGGCTAAGGAAGGTCTTGCCTATTTAATTAAAGTTTTTATTATTAGAATTTTAATTATATATAAATTAGAGGTGCTAGTGTCTTGATCAAGTCTCCGTATGGATCAACATTGGAGGGTGAACACATGAGCACCTGGTGGAACCTCTGACGGACTGTTGCTGATAATTAGGAATAATTTAGGGTTTAGCGATAAGAGGTATGTTCTAATACTTTCTTTTATATTACAAATGTATGTTATATGATTTAATTGCTAATAAGGTGGTCCTAGGGTTCAGGTTTTGTTTGTATGATTTCATAATTTTGCTTTGAAATCCATGCTTCCGCCTTGTACACCATTCCTATCAATGGTATCAGAGCAAGCCTTATTAGGTTAAATCATATAATGCTTTGCTTATAATATAATGATATAAATAAAAAATATGATATAATCTTTTTATTAGCATATTATTTATTTGATGAGATCATATTTTTATTTATCATAATAAAATTATGATGTATAAATTATTCTATAAAGGTTGCCTTGACATAATGGAAAGTGTTCACTATGTAATGATGGTTATCCTAAAATAATTATACATGTTAATATATAAATAAATTTATATATTTATCATAATTGATGCTTTTATGCATTTAGTTTGATTTAAAATATGCATCGAGACTATTTAAATTCTTCTTTAAAAATTATATTAAGTTGTAGTGTAATTAACATATAGCTGAATCAGTTGGGATGTCTAATTGATCAATCAGTATCTAGGATAAATGGTTCATGATTGGTAAAAAAAATTTGGTTTTTTAATTGGTTCCGTTGTCTGACCTGGCTAATTTATTGGTGTCTAAAAAAACCAATGGAGGGACTCCCACTTCTCTCCCACTTATCTAACCGATTTGATTAATTTAATTCTAGATTGAAATGCTTAGTATTATATTTACTACATTAAGGCTTTCCTTCATACTAGGTTCTTATTATGTCCAGAACCATATTAGTTTTGTTGTGTAACCATAAGATTTATCATGAGAAATGATGTAATATTAATCTAGTGCGTTGAGATGCTTACAGCATTTTAAATATACTGCTTTGTTGTGTAACCACAAAAGCAGTTATATTTCATTTTGATTGTATAGAAATGAAGGGTTCTATTTAAACTAAAATATTAAAGTTTGTTGTACTAACACAAGACTATTAATGTCTTAGAGACAAAAATTTTTTGAGAGTTGCATAAAATACAATTGGAAAGAGTTTCCTATCTTTCAACTTATAACAGGTTTGTTGTACAACCACAAGATCATTTATAAAGAATTAGGGTCTTATTCTCACTAAGAAAATCAATTAGAGGGTTATGATTTTTGATTAAATAATGGGAGACATAATTAAATTAAAATTTTAATTTAATTATGTTTGTTATCATGAGTTATTTGCTTATGTATTGTTCTTTATTATGTAGATTAAATGGCTTCTTCACTCTCATTATATTCAATTTTAGATTCAAATAAATTGACTGATCAAAATTATATGGACTGACTGAGAAACCTAAAAATAGTACTCAGTCAAGAAAAACTCTCCTATATTCTTGATACCCCTAATCCTAAATCATTAGAAAAAGATGCCACAGATGAAGATAAGTCCACATACAAGATGTGGCAAAATGATTTTCTTACTGTCAAATGCATCATACTTGCCTCTATGAGTAATGAATTTCAGAGGCAGCATGATGGCATGGACACTCAGTCCATATTACTCAATCTAAAAGAACTTTATGGAGAGCATAGTAGAACTGCTAGATATGAGATATCTAAGCAATTATTCCATACAAGAATGATAGAAGGAATATCCATATAAAATCATGTTTTGATGGTAATTGACCTAATCACTTGATTAAGTCAATTAGGTTTTGTTATGGATGGAGAGTTAAGTCACGATTTGATCCTGCAATCACTTTTTGAATTATTTTCTCAGTTTGTCATAAACTATCATATGAACAAATTGAATTCTTCCTTGCCTGAGCTATTAAATATGCTCAAGATAGCAGAAAGTCATATCAAGAAGGATAAGGCTCCTCTTCTTCTTGTGGATGGGATCTCTAAGAAGAAGGTAGATAAAAAGGGTTCAAAGAAAAGGTTGAACCCTAAAGGTGGTATAAATAAGAAGAAAAAAGGGAAGAAGATCTTCGGACAGATGACCTATTTTCACTATGGCAAAACAGATCATTGGAAGAGGAATTACAAGGCTTACCTCACAACCATGAAGTCTGGTACAAATATGTACCAAAAAGTATGTATGAGATACATACTATATTATCATTAAATTTTTTTATTTCAAACTCTTGGATATTAGATACCGATTGTGATTTTAATATCTGCAAATCTTTGTAGGGGCTATAGAAAATTAAGAGTTTGAAGAAAGGTAATTTCAAGCTCTATGGTGCTGAAGGAGAGTCTATCCATGCAAAAGTTGTAGGGACAAATATATTAAAGTTATCTTCTGGAAAGATCTTAGAGCTTACAAATTATTATTATATGCCTAAGATTATTAGAAATATTATATCTATACCCTGGTTATTAAAATAAAGTTCTAGTCTTAATGTAACGAGCTAAGGTTGCTCGATCAAATATTCTAATGAAAATATTTGTTTTGGCATATTTAGCAATGGTTTGTTGACTCTATATTTGGATGACAATATATTTCATATTAATGAAAATAGAAAACGTAAGAGAGATGACATAAATAATACTATACTTTAGCATTGTCGATTAGGTCATATTAGTGAGGCTAGGATTAACAAGTTATACAAAGAAAAGTTCTTTGGTCTTTTTGATTATGAATCATTAGAAACTTGCAAATCATGTCTCATGGGTAAAATGACTAAGACTCCATTTAGTGGACATGGAGAAAGGACAAAAGAATTATTAGCACTTGTACATACGGATATATGTGGTCCTATAACAACTCAAGCCAGAGGAGGATACTCTTATTTTATAATATTCACTAATGATTTATCTAGATTTTGATATGTGCATCTTATGAAACACAAATCAAAAGTCTTTGATAAATTTAAAGAGTATTAAAGTATGGTCGAAAAATAAACTTGATAATGTATAAAAATCCTTCAATCTGATCGGGGAGGAGAATACTTATCTAGTGAGTTTCTAGACTATCTTAAAGTAAAAGAGATTCTCTCTGAATGGACACCTCCTTTTACACCGTAATTAAATGGTATAGCCAAAAAAAAAAATCATACCTTATTAGATATGGTACGGTTCATGATGTGCTTCACCGAATTACCTATTTTCTTCTGGGGTCATGCCCTGGAGACCGTAATTTATATCTTGAATAGATTACCTATTTTCTTCTGGGGTCATGCCCTGGAGATCGTAATTTATATCTTGAATAGAGTACCTTCTAAATTTGTATCTAGTACTCCATATAAGATATGGAGAAGTAAGAAATCTAATCTTAAGTATCTTAAGATATGGAGTTGTCCAGCATATATCAAAAAAAATTTTGGACATAAGCTTGATGCTAGATCAAACAGATGTCTATTTATAGGATATCCTAGAAATAGTATAGGATATTTATTCTACCATCCTACTGAACAAAAGGTATTTGTAAGTAAGCATGCCACTTTCATGAAAAAAAAATTTATCCTAGAAAATGACAGTGGCAGAAATATTGAACTTAGTGAAGTTCAAGAAAAATAAATAGAAATTTTCAACCAAATAATCATATCAAAGAACTAAAACACATAACTCCTATCCATAGGTCTGAAAGAGTATGACATATACCTATGAGGTACAGGTTCATTATTGAGAACAATGAAGCTCAAGTCATTGAGAATGACGAACCTCTGACCTATGCGGAAGCAGTCAAAATTAAGGACTCTTACAATGGCTGATTGCCATGCAATCCGAAATGGAATCCATGTACACCAACAAAGTATGAACTTTGGTGAATGCACCAGAGGATATAAATCCTATTGGATGCAAATGAATTTTTAAGAAAAAGATTGGAGTAGATGGTCAAATTGAAACTTATAAGGCCAGATTGATGGGTAAAGGTTTTAGGCAAAAATAGGAGATTGATTATGATAAAATATTTTTATCTATTGCCATGCTCAAATCTATTCGGATTATGCTTGCCATAGCAGCATACCACGATTATGAGATATGGCAAATAGATGTGAAGACTGCCTTCCTTAATGATTTTCTTGAGGAGGGGTCTATATGTCACAGCCAGAGGGATTTGAGTCAAATGAGAGACCAAATCAGGTATGCAAGCTTAAGAGATCCATTTATGGATTAAAGCAAGCATCAAGGAGTTGGAACATCCATTTTGATGTAACAGTAAAAGAGTTTGGTTTTATCAAGAATGTTGATGAACCATGTGTGTACAAGAAAACTAGTGGGAGAAGCATAGTCTTCTTGGTTCTGTATGTAGATGACATACTCCTCATTGGGAAATGATATCCCAATGTTACAATCAGTCAAATTATGGCTATCAAATAAGTTTTCATGAAAGATTTGGGAGAAGCATCCTATATACTAGGAATAAAGATCTATAGAGATAGATCTAAGAAGGATGCTAGGCTTGTCCCAATCTAAGGTACATTGACTTAATACTGAAAAGATTCAGTATGGATGGGAGTAAAAGAGGTTACTTTACCCATGAGTCAAGGCATACATCTCTCTAAAAAGATGTCTCCAAAGACACCTTGAAGAGAGAAATAGAATGAGTTCTATTCCTTATGCTTCGGCTGTTGGATCAATAATGTATGCCATGTTATGTACAAGGCCTGATGTTGCTTATGCTTTAGGCATTGCAAGTAGATTTCAAGCTGATCCAGAAGAGGATCATTGGAAAGCTGTAAAAAATATTTTTAAGTACTTGAGAAAGACTAAAAATATTTTTCTAGTATATGGTGGTTCTGATCTTAAACTAGAAGCATATTCTGACTCTAGTTTTCAATCAGACCTAGATGATAGCAAATCCATTTTAGGATATGTCTTTACTCTGAATGATGGAGCAGTGAGTTAGAAGAGTACTAAGCAGCCAACTGTAGCTGACTCAACCACTGAGGCAGAATACATAGCTATAAGTGAAGCCGCCAAAGAAGCTGTTTGGATGAATAAGTTCATCACTAAATTGGGTGTTATTCTTGAAATTAAGAATCCGGTACCACTTTACTGTGATAATACTGAAGTTGTTGCTCAAGCAAAGGAACCAAGGTCATATCATAAATCCAAACATATTCTAAGATGCTTCCATCTCATTCAGGAAATTATTGAAAGATAAGATGTAGTTATAGAACGAGTTGACACAAAGAATAACATAGCAAACCCATTCACTAAGGCTTTACCACTGCAACTATTTGATCGCCACCTTGATTATATGGGATTAAAATATAAGGGCGATTGGCTTTAGTGCAAGTAGAAGGTTGAAAGAAATATGCCCTTAAGCCAATCAAATTTTATTTATTTATTTGAGCTATTTTTTATCTTCCAAACTCATGTAATGATATTTTAAAATAAATAAAGGCTTTTCATCATATGCAGTGTCTTATTATTTATTTAAGATTATGATGAACCCCATAAATTAGGGCTATGGTTTTAGGATTATGATGAGATCATACTAGTGAGACCTAAAATCTTAAAATCCTAATTTAAATCATTCCTAGTCAATGGGACATTGAGTTGGGGATCAATGTTTTTCGATAAGACTAGCACATCCTTAGTATGCTCGATTGAGAGAGTGATTGATCTCACAATTATTTATGTATAACATTAATACAAGAATGTGGGTGCTCATTAGAGAATGAGTTCACTGAATTGATCCAAATCGAGAATATCTAATGGAGTCTTATCTACATATCAATAGATGGTTCTCATAGTGAAATTGAGCATGTAATCCTTTGACCTAAAACTACCATAGAATCTTATATATATAAATCCATATTTTGGTTCATACTCATTCATGACTCAGTTATGTATGGGTTGATCTGGTTATGGTAGATTATATATGAAGGTTATGAGTAGGTTAACATGAAATCGATCATTTCTGGTAAGAGAAAATTGCATCCTACCTGCTTCAAACAAATGATGATTCAAAAAGACTTTGATCAAAGCATGATGAAAATTAGAAATAATTTTTAAATATTCTATTAGATAAATCATCATCATAATATTGAAAGAGAAATGAATATGATATTGAAATTGACATTTTTTCATACCCAGAGTCATATTCAGGATGCAGGGAGATCGAAGGATCTAGTTGCAAGGTAATTTTTACTGAAGGGTATTTTTGGTATTTCCAATAAAATTTCACATCTTTTAGGAAGTCACGATATATTGCTAGATGTCAATCATGTCTTGTGGGTTTGATTAAATTAAAATTTTAATTTGTTCATTAAATTAGAAAGTATTCTAATTAAGTCAAAATGGGTAGGCTAGTTTTGACCTAAATCGGTTTGGTTGAGTTCTAATCAAATTAGGTCAAATCACACCCAGACCCACTACTGGTTAGATGTGGAATGCAATGGGTCACACACAAAGAAAATTGATTAAGGATCTAATTAGATTAGATCATATTTGCAAGATGAACATGCTAGCATATGTTGCAAACCCTAGCACCTAGATTCGAATTGGATTTGAATCGGCTTCCGATTTAGGCTAATTAAGGACTAATTTGAGCCAAATTGAATTTGGTCTTAAATTGGATTAACCTAGACTGATTGGGCTTCAGATGAGGCATCACATACTAGAATCCCATGCACTAGAGAGTCTCTCTCTTGCGCGTGGGAAGTCTTCCATGCGCAAAGAGTCTTTAGTGCATGGGATTAAGTTGGCGCCTCCCTTCTTTGACTTTTTCTATTTTTCATGTCACCTAAATTTTTTAAATGGGTGTGGACATCAGATATGGGGTGCAAAAGAGTCCTTCTGTAGGTAAAAAACTCCATTATCTTTTTAATTTTTGTCGCCTAAGACTCTTTGTCGCCTAGGACTCCTTGCCGCCCTCTCTTCCTTGGCACCTCTTTGACCAAGTCAAAGTCCTTTGTGACTTTGACTATTCAAAGATTATCTCTATGCCATTTTGCTGAATGGGCGTCCCATTTTAAAGCCATTGGATGGCTTTCTTATTTGATCTAATGGTTGAAAATGATGGTGCCAAGAATGAAAACCCGCGACTCTTCATAAATAGCTTACGTAGAATTAGTCCGAGAGTTCTTCTGCTTTAAGGCACCTCTTGGACTAAGTCTACATGTTGTTATTATCTGATGAGCTGTGAGATTGGCTGAAGAGACATGAGATAATATTTTGAAAGGGTGTGAGAAAATATGTTGGCACCCTTACGTACATTATAAAAAAGAGTGCGTACCATGAGTCCGAATGATTATAAAAAAAAAATTATCTTTCTTTCTTACAAGAGTTTTCTCTTTATCCAATTTTCTTTCTTCCCTTCTCTTGTCCAGACCTTATTCTTATAAGGATAAGAAGTCATCTTAAGACTAAGAGATTAGGAAGAAAAATTAAGAAGACAAGAAAAAAGAAAGATAGACAAGGAGAGGCAAGGAAGGTGACATAATGGCTAAGGAAGGTCTTGCCTATTTAATTAAAGTTCTTATTATTAGAATTTTAATTATATATAAATCAGAGGTGTTGGTGTCTTGATCAAGTCTCCGTGTGGATCAACGTTGGAGGGTTAACATGTGGGCACCTGATGGAACCCCTGACGGACTACTGTCGGCAATTAGGAATAATTCAGGGTTTAACGAAAAGAGGTATGTTCTAATACTTTCTTTTATATTACAAATGCATGTTATGTGATTTAATTGCTAATAAGGTGATCCTAGGGTTCGGGTTTGGTTTGTATGATTTCATAATTTTGCTTTGAAATCCATGCTTTCGCCTTGTACACCATTCCTATCAGGATTTATGTAGGAGAGGATACTCTTCTAAAATTAGAAAGTAGATTTGCTAGAGAGATCTACGTGCAGCTCTTCTAGAAAAGAAACCCAAGGAAGAATTTGCTTGATAGAGAAACCTAACTACTGGAGAGAATCTAGAAGGAGTTTGCCTGTTGGAGGAGTCCGAAAGGAATTCGCCTGTTGGAGGAGTTCGGCTATTAGAGGAGTTTGCCTATTGGAAGAATCCAAAAGGAGTTTGCTTGTTGGAGTTCGAAAGGAGTTCGACTACTAAAGGTGTTCGTCTATTAAAGAAATTCGGAAGGAGTTCGCCTATTAGGATCCGGAAGGAGTTTGCCTGTTGAAGGAGTCCGAAAGGAGTTCACCTGTTGAGTCCGAAGAAGTTCGGCTGCTAGTGAGGTTCGACCATTTGAGGGAGATTGGTCGAACGGGATGTGTAGGTGCTAGAGACTTGGTCGGTTCTCTAGGACAGTATTGACTATTCTAGCTTGCCTAGAGAAGGAATCCGTGATGTCTTGTCTAATCCAAAATCGATCTTTTCGATCAATCAGATTCTCTAGCTACAGTGTTGGAGATTGGCCATTCTAGAATGATTCAGAGCTTGAATATTCCTGTAGGTTAAGATTCAATTTTTATAACCGCAACTAGACAGAACTGATTTAGTTAGAATCTTAGCCAAACTTTGGTAGGCATGGATTTATCCCCAACATGCATCAAAGAAGCTTAGAGTTTGTTATCATATAGATATGTAGTTTGTACTAGTGAACATGATGTTTTCAAAATTATATATTAATTTGTCTAGATATGTATCGATTTGTTATCACTATTAAGTATATATAAAGAAGCTTAAAGTATGTATTAAAAAATATTAAGTATATATATCACCTAGATATATACTATATAATGATGAACATAATATTTTGAAAACTATGTATCAATTTGTCTGGAAGTGTATATGAGTTATTGTATGATTAACTTGACATGTGTATAACACCTGGCTATGTATCGTGTATTGATAAACATAGTCCATGGCCATAGGAAGGAAACTTGTATTTCAAAAGAGGAGAAATGAACTTGGAAAGGAGGAAGGCCTTATAGATGGATAGAAAGGAAACAACAACTTGACAAGTAAGAAGAGAGGGATAAGGCCATAGTCTCATAGATGATGCTTTACATATTTATTTATTTATTAAGTCAGAAGATGGATGGACAAACTTTTGTTACTATAGTAAGAGTCCCATCCTACATTGATTCTTTGGTTTTCACTTTAAGATGGATACAGTAGGATACATGGCAGAAAAGGAAGATTTCTCCATATAATCCCTTTTGGTGTGTGCACCAAAAGATTTTTGTTTTTGTTCTATCTATACTTATTATTCATTAGCAACCAATAACCTCTAAAACAGTAATTATCATACATGGATTCTCTATTATTTATATAATCATGTGCTTCTCTTATGAAATATACAAATGGCTATACATATTTTCATGTTTTCAAGGTTAGCCAAATTGCAATTTTCATATTTTCATATTTTCTATTATTTATATGATCATGTGCATGTTTTTTAGACTTACATAATCAGCTAATTTAGTTTTTCTAACTAAGCTGCCCTTTAAATTTGCAATGCACAATATGTACATCCGCTAATAAAAAAATATTCACCCTCAAGTATCATAATGCATGACTACTTGTTGTTAAAGCAACAAATAAAAATTAGATCCGATTTTAATTTTTAGAATAGTGGTGAGTTGGGTATCGATTTCCTCGGAGATTGAAGGCTAAGTTATGTTCAATTTAATTAAAAAAAATTAAAATTTAAATTAATTTTTAAAGAAGAGATTTAAAGTAGAAAATTAAAGAGAATTAACTATAATTTAGCAAATTAAAATAAAGCAACTACTTAATTAATTAGAATTTTGAGATTAATTAAAAGTATTCTAAAATTTTGAATCCATCTCTAATATGATTGTGGTAATTCTTTTTAATGCAAATTTTTTTTATTTTTTAAGAATTTAGTTATGACTATAACCTATTTTCTTTGAGCATGAACCATATCTACCGATCATGATCCATCTTAATAGAATTATAAGCTATTCAATACTTCAATTCTTAAAAAAAAATGATAACATATCTTTTTATTGATTTCTCTAATATAAACTATTAAATTGAGCACGAACTGTATCTCTCGATCATAACCTATCTCCATAAACATAGCTTATTTAAATATTAATCAATAATAAGTATGTTAATATTAGATCACATGGATGGAAAATAAGAGTTAAGATTGGATAGGAGAACATGTCATTCATTATATAAAAAAATTATAAAAAATAAAAAAAATACAACCATACTCGAAGACTTCATCTACATCCTAGAATTTAATCTTTAGCTGCTCATGATTTGGAATTCTTTGGCTCCTGGCATCTTTAGATCACCAAAAAATAAAAAAAAAAGAAAGAAAAAAAGAAAGAAGAAAGAAGAAGAAAGAGAGAAGAGAGAGGCATAGAGGCTCTGTTTTCCCCCAAGGAGGGTCTCTATTGTTTTCTAGCATACAGGGGATTAAATAGATGAAAAACATGGATTTTTGGGTTCTTGTCAAGCTCAAATCGGAGTCCGGATCAAATTTAATTATCCAAAATATTTTTGACCATCGGATCTTGATCAAGAAGCTTAAAATCAACTCAAAAATCCATCATATATCCTCTAAGATCATTTTCGGACTGTCGGATCGAAGCTAGGATGATTTTTGATTGTTGGATCGCACTTTGGAGGCCTGAGAAATCCTATTCAAATTAGGAATTAATTCCTAACGTTAGATGCTGATTAGGAGATACGAGGGCCGTTGGATTGTGCTTCACTATTCCCATGGACCATCGTGGACCGAGCTCATGGAGGATCGCAGCCAACCAGAGCTCGTCGTGCTGGATCAAATTATCGAAATGCCCTTATACACTGCGATATAAATTTTGTAGACCTCTTAGTGGTCTAGGTTTACCATGTGGTATATGTCGATTGATCGTGCTTGTTAAGCTGGATGGTCCACGCCTATTCCATGGACTGGCCAGTCGGTCCACCATGCATTGATCTATTTTTTTTTCTTTTATTTTAAACTTCTGGGCTTCATAATTTTTTTATTTTAGCTCTAATTTGAGTAAAATTTATTATGTTAAGATCCCTAAATTGAGCTCTTCGCATTGATGAAATTTTTTCCTATAAAATACTAATAAAAATATTAATTTTTAAAATAATTTTTAGATATTATATATTTTAATATTTTATTTAGTAATTTATGATAATTATCACACCCTCCAACTTAAGTTTTACTAAAAAGAGAAAAATTAGAAGTATGTACCGACTCAATAAGATATGAAAGTTTCTTCAAGTCATTTTAAAGTTAGTTGATACTTAGTTAGAGATTTAAGAAATACTTCATTGGATTATTAATTCTATCCCAAATTATGGTTAAGTGATGAACATAAAATTTTAGAGCGTTTCTTTGACCAGGTCTCCACCTTTATTCTTTAACTCCTCTATCTTTAGTATGGACTAGAGTTTTTCTTTTTTTTTTGTAGCTAATGCAATGTTTTAATCTTTTCAGCTTTTTATCTGATCCTTATAGCGAGCTTTGGATGAATGACTATCAAATCAGTTGGCTTTAGGGCACTAAACGTAGAACACCCCTCGAGCTTACTAACTTAAGTCAAATAGGCTACAGGTTAAAACTAACCGTATAATAAGTTCTTCACATTGCCCATTTTTTGATGCGAATAATATTGCTTACTTAGGTAATGGAATCTGATTATTCGATGAAAGATCAATGTTTAGTACTTGCTTTTTATTCTCTCTTTTCTTTTTTTTAATCATTTTTTTCACTCATACCTATATAAAGTAGATTCTTTATCAAATATAGACTGGAAGAAGGTTTTAAAATCACTCAAAAATTAATTCTATTCTAGACTTAACCATTTCTTGAGTTTTCTTAATAATTTGGTTCTTAGTATTTCAAAAAAATTTTAAACTATTAATCAATCATCGATTAAAATGCTTGAAAAACTTCAAATTAGGATGAAATCAGGTACATAAGACTAATTATGACCATACTTGACAAATTTAAAAAATTTTTTATTATCCTTCCCCCCAACTTAATTTTTATTGTCCTTAATAGTGGAAAAAAAAAGAGTGTGATAAATGATAGGAAGATAATAAGAAAAGTGTTCACCTGATTTAGTATATTCTTGGCTTGGTCTGGGTTTTAATTGTTTTTCGTTCAACATGGGTTTGTAGTTCTTCCCCCAACTTAATCCTAAAAGAAAGATAAACTAAAAATAAAAAAAAATATTAAATGCAAAAACCTGGATTGCCTTCCAATAAGTGCAAAGTTTAATGTCTTCAGCCAGATCCTAAGAAGGAGCTTTTGGTATAATTAGTTTTAGCACATCCTTCAAAGTTTCAAAAAGATAGGACCAATCATGAGGCCTTGGCATAATGGAAAAAAATTATTCATGGAATACTTTTCAGTAGTTAAGCATAGCCCTAATCAATAAAGTGTTAAGAACAAGCATATTATACCAAATTCTATAACTTTTATAATGACCAAGAAGGGATTGTGTTTGTTGGGTAGAAATTAGGGATGGTGGTTTATAAATTTCTTCAACTATAGCCTGATCTTCCCAACTTTCTTTCTCAGGTCTAATATGTCTCAATATCAATTCTTTCTAATTATGGCACTTTTTCTAAATTAATTTTAAATCTGCCTCCATATATTATTTTAATATTATAGATAAATTTTGGAGGCAATCTTTAAAAGTAGTGCCGAATACAAAAAAATCAGACTTAAAGTCATTATCCCATATTTCAGCAACATCCCATCCTACAGCTTCTTTATGTACTTTTAGAATACCTATAAGTTGATCCTCCTGGGTAAGTATCACTAGTAGTATGTATGTAGGTATATCAAGAAGTAGCCTCAATTCTAAATCAGTTGGTGATTCTAATAAGAGAGCTATTGATGGGCTAGGTGGTGGCTCAATTTTTTCAATCCATGGTGGGGTGGGTTTAGGGTAGGATGTATCTACTTGGTTATTAACTTCTGTATTGTACCCATCATCATCAAAATTATCCAACTCATAATGAGCCAAATAGGAATTTAATGAATCTTCAAAAAAAATTATGGGTGAAGCTTCCTCTAGTGTGTTATTCACTTATGGTTCTTGGGAAGTCTCTATTGATTCCATCATCTCATCAATTTGTCCATCCTTGTTAAAAGAATTTGATGATTTTAGGGCACTTAGGGATGGGTCCATATATAAGTAAGGTGATGAAATTGATTCATCCCATAATTCTAATTTTTTCTATACTTTTCTGCCTCCATTATATGGTATAATAGGATCTTTTTAGTTTTGCTAGGTTGTTCTGTGACCATAGGTAAAGGAGATGATGATGTAAATGGTTTTCTATATGCTTTTGCCTCAGTAATATACTCTAGGAGGGTCTTTTTAGTTGTGCGAGTGTGTTCTATGACCATATTATTTTCAAGAGTTTTAAGTGATTGCTCAGAAAAAGTTTTTAGAACATTAAAATTTCTAGCTAGGTTTGGTCCCTCAGGGTCACTCTCGGGTTGACTAGGCAACCTCTTTCCTCTTGCTGATTGAATGTAAGCTCTCACTTCTCTAGTTCTTTAAAGGTTTGCATAAGGTCATTTTGTGACTTTATCATGATTTCTAGGCATTTTTCTAAAGAATTAAGCCTTTGTTCCTCTAGATTATTTAATGGTTGATTGGTAAATTCTAACTCATCTACTGCTTGCTGAATCCTCTCCTTGTAAGTTGACTCATTATTATTTGAAGAAGATTGATATTATGGGTAGCGCATGTTATAAGTTGCATCCATGAAAGTGAGTCTTTGTGGCATCAGAGTAACCATTGGTTGTAATTGCCATGAAAAATCTGGTTGAGCCCCCCAACCTAGATTGTAAGTATCAAAGTATGGGTTATTTCCTAGTCTGTAGGCTATTTGGGTTTGATCTTGATAAACTTGCTCATACATATACTCAAAAAATTAATGTGGGCATTCATTTGCATAATGGATGAAGCTCAAATAAATTGCACAAATTTGTTGTGCAGGAAGAAAAGATGGATATAAAGGATTTCTATTGGCTTCTAAATGATCTAATCTATTGGATAGCTCAGCATAAAAATCCAACTCTAATCATTATTTATTTTATTTTATTTTATTATAAAGAATAAGAAAAGAGATAAGGAGGGAGAGAATTCTAAAGATAAGAGTCTAGAGGGTCCTAGATCTAAGAATGGTAAATGAGAGTCTTTTAATTAGGATTTGAGTTGTAATAGCAAATAAGTTAGGCAAGCATGGACTCACTATCTTAGGGTTTACTTAGATCTAGATAGCTCCTAACTATCAAGGTCACCTTTCAGCCCTCCAGGTAAAGAATCAGCCACTTAACTGGCCAGCTAAGTGTAAGGTCGATGGGAGTCCCCGTTGCTTTTCTTAGACATCAATTATCTTGGTCAGGTAAACTAACAGAACCAATTAAGTAAGCACCTTCTTTCGGGATGCAGTCCCTAAACCATTTGCCTAGATACTAGTCAAACTAACTAACCCTAATCCGGTCAAACTATTATGATTTCTTATCCTAATGAGCTCGATTATCCTTAGGGACCAATGTCTAATTGATTTTAATTTAAAATCTAGGTCAACGCAATATGAAGGATGATAGTTTGTGGGCTAAGAAAGGATGATCAAATCTTTATCTTATCATATTTAATGGGTTATGCCCTTAAAGTATATTATGAATATGTAATGCACATCAAACAAGATGTCCAAACATATTAAAAAATTAATTTTATATAATATTTATGGTTACTCTTAATTAATTAAGTATTATGAGATGTCGATGATTTTTTAAGGGTTTATGCTTTTATCGTTTTATAGATATTTTTTTTAGTTTTTGATTATATGATTTTGCAAAAAAAAGTAAATTCAAGTGATTAAGTCTTAAAAAGTAATAAATTAATTTAAATTATAGAAAGCAGAAATTAGTTATGAAAGGCAATAATAACTAGATAAAATTAAAAAGTAATAAATTTTTTTATTATTTTTTATTATTTTTTTAATTTTTAAATTAATTAATTAATTTTTTATTAATTGAAGCAATCATGCTATAATTTTTAGTAATGGTGTTAAAAATTTGACTGCTTATCATTAAAGCAACAAATAAAAATTAGATCTAATTTTAATTTTTAGAATAGTGATGAGTCGAATGTCGATTTTCTTGAAGATTGAAGGCTAAGTAATGTTTAATTTAATTAAAAAAATTAAAATTTAAATTTATCTTTAAAGCAAAGATTTAAAGCAGTAAATTAAAAAGAATTAACTATAATTTAGTAAATTAAAAGAAAGCAACTACTTAATTAATTAGGGTTTTGAGATTAATTAAAAGTATTCTAAAATTTTGAATCCATCTCTAATATGATTATGGTAATTTTTTTTAATACAAAAATTTATTATTTTTAAAAATTTAATTATGACTATAATCTATTTTTTTAAGTATGAACCATATCTTCCGATCATGATCCATCTCAATAGAATCATAAGCTATTCAATACTTTAATTCTTAAAAAAAATTGATAACATAAACTATTAAATCAAGCATGGACTGTATCTCCTAATCACAACTCATCTCCATAAATATAGCTTATTTAAATATTAATCAATAATAAGTATATTAATATTAGATCTCATGTATGGAGAATAAGAGTTAATATTGGATAGAAAAACATGTCATTCATTACATAAAAGAAATTATAAAAAATAAAAGAAAAATACAACCATGCTTGAAGACTTCATCTATATCTTAGAATTTGATCTTTAGCTGCTCATAATTTGGAATTCTCTAGCTCTCGACATCTTCAGATCACTAAAAAATAAAAAAAAAGAAAAAAAAAGAAAAATGAAAGAAGAAAGAAGAAGAAAGAGAGAAGAGAGAGGCTTGGAGACTCTATTTTCACCCAAGGGGGTCTTTATTATTCTCTGGCATACAACGGATAAAATAGATGAAAAATAGGGATTTTTGAGCCCTTATCAAGCTCAAATCAGAGTCTGCATTGAATTTAATCATCCAAAATATTCGTGGCCATCGAATCTTGATCAAATAGCTTAAAATCAACTCAAAAATCCACCATATATCTTCTAAGATCATTTCCAGGCCGTCAAATCAAAGCCAGGATGGTTTTTGGCCATCGGATCGCGCACTGGAGGCCTAAGAAATCCTATTCAAATTAAAAATTAATTCCCACCATTGGATGCCGATCGAGAGAGATGAGGACTGTTGGATCGTGCCTCACTATTCCCATGTACCAAGCTCATGGAGGATCGCAGCCAACCAGAGCTCACCGCACTGGATCAAATTATCGAAATGCCCCTGTACGCCATGATATAAATTTTGTAGACCTCTTAATAGTCTAGGTTCACCATGTGGCACATACTGATTGGCTGTAGATGCTAAGATGGACGGTCCATGCCTATTCCATGGACCAGCCAGTCGGTCCACCATGTATCGACCTATCTATTTTTTTTTTATTTTAAAATTCTAGGCTTCATAACTTTTTCATTTTAGCTCCAATTTGAGTGAAATTTATTACGTTAGAACTCAGAAATTGAGCTCTTCATATTAGCATACTCTTTTCCTATAAAATGCTAATAAAATATTAATTTTTTAAAATAAATTTTAATTATTATATATTTTAATATTTATATTTAGTAATTTATGATAATTATCAATGCATAGCTTGCTTATCTTCAGAAAAATACATAGATTGGCTAGTCTTGTATTTCTCGATACATGTATGCATTAATTGATTTAAATGAGTATAGCAATTTGCTAAAATGTGCATATAAAGGACTACATGCTATTTATCCATGCACACAAGGTAGTTTAAATATATGCAACTAATTAATTTGGATCAATTGATCAAATATTTCTACCTTAAGCATGTGCACCAAGTAGTCTAAATTTGTATGCTATATAATATATGCACAAGTTCCTCAAACCTGTGCATCATATAATATGATGTTAGGGATGATTCAGTCAAAAAAATTGAAAAGTGACCATTCTTGCAAATATAAAAGAAGAGGCAGTTTTTTGCATAGGGAGGGGGGTAAAATCAAGGGTGAAAGGGAAAACATCAATCAACAAGGTGACGCTAGCAAAATCCACCCAAATTAGAGGCAAGAAATCTCAAGGCAACCTACTATAGACAAGAAAAATTTTGCCACTGCCTCTACTAGCTAGCCAGTTAGTCAGCTAACTAGTTGGCTTTGCAAAAGGCATGGGACACCATGAATAAGATGAAGGGAAAAATCTATTTTTCAGATCAGGTTCGTTCAGATCTGATTGGATCAGAAGAGGTATTTCAAAAAGATTTTTTTGAGATCCTAATCAGATTTGAGACTTCTCAGATCTAATCTTAGTGATCTGATAATAAAAATAAAATAAAAATAAAAATTAAATCTAATTTAATTATATCTTTATTTTTGATAATTCAATTATCCTGTGATGATTCCGATGTTTGCCTGAGGTTCTGGATGTAGCCACGCAAGCGCCTGACCTTTATCAGTATCCACTCATGCAGGATCTAGAGATCTTTTTCTTCTCAATCAATCCTCCAAAAATCAGATATAGATCTAATCTTGAAGATCTTCAAAACTTCTTTTGAATAACTGTCATTGTCTCTTGCAGCAGTGCTGCCTTCTTCCTTTCCTGGCGCCTTTCACTTGCTTGGATCGCACCTTATTCGTGCCCAAAACTCCTTGGGCGTGGAGAGGAGAGAGAGGACTAGAGGGTGGTGTGGAGGAGGGAGAGAGGCTTTGTGGCATGGGCTAAAGGTAGAAGCATTAAAAACCTAGGCGCAAATAGGGTTTATATAGACCTTGCTGTGCCATGCAGTGCCACATCATCTCGATCAATCATGGTCCTTTAAGCAATCAGATCTAAATCTGATTGGTGGAATGACATCATCTGATCCAATCAGATGAGAGACCCTCAAAACCCTCCTAAGGTGGCACCAAGATTGGATCAAACAAGAGTTCTTGGTGCCACAGAGTTTAATCCCCTGAAGCAACCTTGGAGTCCCATTTGTACGGGACTCCTCCTTTATCCTCATGGGGCGCACACCTCCCTAGGCATGCACCCTTCTCCTATCTACATTTAGTAGGGGACAAGGCCCTAGGTACTCTCCTATAGGTGCATGACATATGGGCAGATGTCTAAGTATCCAGGGTCAATATTTGACCAATGTCCAAAAATAGGAATTAGCAGGTGATCGAAAATGGCAGATGTTGTCTTAAATTTATCTCATAAATTAAGACAACTTTTTTTTAATCTAGACAAGCTTCAATCAGACTAAATAAAGATTTCTGAGTGAGCCCAAACACATTTAGCTCAGTCAAGACAAGTTTTAATGATTATTAAAGAAGAACATTAGGCTTAATCATGTGCTAGCACGATTTTCTTGGACCTAATTGAATCTTATTCAAATCAATTGAACTAGGTTAGTGATGCGTGCTAATTTATAGCTATGACAAGTGCACCAGTCGATCAAGTAATAAAGTGAATGAGTAGAGTATCGTCCCTAGAGGATTGGAAAATAAGTACTGAAAAGCTCTTTCCTATGCTTTATTTAGAAGATCAATTTATGAGAATAAGAAATTAAAAAAAATAAAAAAATAATTAAAAATTTTTAATTAAATAGAGAGAGTGTAAATTATTAGGATTTTAAATTCAAGAGCAATGGATTACTAAGGCAATCGGTTCACTAACTCAGTCAATACAATATTCAGATTTTTAGATTAATTTTATTTTATGTGACAGTGGAGTCTCCTAATTTATTCACTATCCTTTGGTCTAGGCATAGCAAAACTATTAATATTTATTAATTACCCTTTGGTCCAGGTGTAATTTAAATAAATATTAATGCATTAGGTTTTATGAAACCCTCTAATTAAAATACGTTGCGTCCAAAGTGCACTAAAATTTCCGCATGCATATGAATTCTAATTTGATTCATAATACAAGGTATATAATCAAGAAGCATTAACATAGATGTACTTGGTCCATAACATCTATGTTCATCAGATCAACTAGAAGATGGCCAGTAATCTAAAAGCATTAAGATCAGATTTATATACTCCTCATGAATAAAATTTAAAAATAAGTCATACTGAATATTGCATCAAAAGAGTGGTTACACCTTAGCCTTAGTAAAATAAAATTTAGTTCATGATAACAAATTCAAAAATAACAAATAAAATAAAAAGCATGAAGAAATTAGACTGTTTGATTGCTGAAATTGATTGTTTGCTGCTCTTGATGTGGAGAACTTGGCGAAGAAGAAGAGGCTCCTTGATCGATGTCTTAATCGTCGAAGAAAAATCAAAAATCCTTTTTAATTTTCTCACAAATCACTTTTTTTTTTCTTTTTTTTTTAATCTTTCTCCTCTCTTTTTCTCTCTCTCCTTCTCCCTCTCTCTCTCTCCCCGTCTCTCTCTTTGTCTCTCTCTCTATCTTTTTTTTATTTCATGGCGTTGCCTTTTTATAGATGAAGTATTTGATTCCCCTTAAAATCCATCAAAAATTAGGTTTAGGACTCCTAAATCAACTCAAATTAAGATCTGAGTAATTCTGCCCATTAGATCTTGATCAAACGGTCCAAAAACCACTCAAAAACCCCTTAAATAACCCAGATCAAGTCGGATTTAATCCCAGCCGTTGGATCGACCGTTGGATCAAATCTGGACCGTCCGATCGCATTGAAATAAGCCTTCAGACCTTTAGTTTTATGTCGGGATGAATCTCAACCGTTGGATCTCGATCGGGAGCTGCGGATGCCATCCATTAGCACCTTCTTCTCGTCCGTCCGATTAAGCTTCAGTGAAAACCGTCCGTTGGATCAGCCAGAATTCCCAAATTGCCCTCCGTGGATCGTGCACGAGCCCGGTGTTGCATGGACCACCGCATTCTTCAGCCAATCAGCGTGCGCTTTAAGCTATGAAATTTCCAAATTATCCTTCAGATGGTCCACCGTGCGCCATGAAAAATGCTGACGTCAGCGTTGCATCTGCGGTTTTTTTTTTTTTTTTTGAAATTCGATTTTGGGCTCGTTTGAAGTCCGTTTTGTCTGAAATTTTTTTCATCAGAACCAGAAAAATAAGATCTTCACATTGGTGGCCTTCTTTCCTACATAAGATTAATAAAAGTATTAATTTCTAATAAAATAGATTAATTTATTTTATAATTTAATACTTTTATTAGTATAATTTTACCACTTATCAGTTAGTCCAATTGATGACATCCAGATCCAAACTCTTATTTCTATGATCCAGTTAGGTTCAGTTCTCTATGGTAATAGGATATATCATGATCTCTATCATCAATATCATCGAAATATCTTTCGATGGATCAGAACTTTTTTGATTTAGATAACTATATGATCGATCATCCAAATCATTCTAATTGCTCTCAAAATCCACCAATAATACCTAGCAGCATATGGTGGCAATCCATCAAAACTAAAAGCAAATCTCTTGGTGTAGTTACCTATGTGATTAGGTTCCTCTATCTTAGGCCCTGATCGGATTAGGGTTAACGTGATCTCATCAAATCCTAATATCCGTCATAAGAATTAATCATTCGATTCATGTCTAATGTGAAAACCCTAATAGAAACTCTTTCTATTATTTCACTCTGCCATGGCCATGGGCTTATGGACTTGATTCTCATGATCATCATAGGGCTGCTCCTCATCTATCGAGGTAGATAGATCTCCTATTGGTGCAATCCAATTCCTATAATGAACATGCTATAGCCAATATACACCTCAGGATTTAGAATGGCTAGAAGATCGAGTTACGGTGTAGTCAAACTATAACACCCTCAAGTTAAACTATCGATGCACCTCAATCAAAGAACTAGACACACAACTATAGCTTTGAGCCAGTCATCGATGAGAAGGTAGACTTCCTCATGACTGCTCGAGGTGGTCATGCTAAGTGCCCTCGTTCTCTAACAAATACCTATACTCTCGCTCTGATGTCTCTATACCATAGACTCAAGACTCATCTATCCTAAAAAAGTAATCGTACACCAACCTTCCAAATCAATCACCATCCTCATGATGATCCTACGGTCTGGAGCATTTTATGAGTTAATAATGAAAATTCATGTCTTAAATATTTAACTCTTAAAAATATGAACTATCATTACCATTAACTCAAGGGATGTATCACAGACACTTTCAAATACACACTATGATAGAAAATAACCTATTTTATTATTTATAGTCAAAATTATAATTTTGCTCTTAGAAGTGTATTACAAGTATCAGCCAATCGGGCTTCTAGGGCACACGTATCTAACAAACTCCCACTAGACCTAAAGCCAATTGGCTACAAATCTAAGTCCCATCTTCTCAAGGTGAGCTTTGATCTTCTGCTGGCCTAATGGCTTTATAAGTGGATCTACTGCATTATTTGCAGAGTCGACTCTCTTGACCTCGACGTAACCTTTCTCGAGGTAATCGCGGATGAGGTGGTATCACCGCTTGATGCGCTTAAATTTTTGGTGAGACCTCAGCTCCTTAGCAAGGACTATGGCACTATTATTATCGCAGTATAGAGGAATGACATCCGATGGCATCACTTCGATCTCTAAAGTAAACTTTTTGTACCAGAATGCCTCCTTCGTAGCTTCTAATACAGTGATGTACTCTACTTCCATGGTGGAATCTGCTATCACTATCTACTTGAAACTCTTCCAACTGACAACACCATCATTACACACAAACAGACTCCTAGATGTCGACTTTCGATCATCTATATCAGACATAAAATCTGAGTCTGTATATCCCTGGACTTGGAGTTCTCCATTACCAAAAACCAACAATATATCCTTAGTTCTTCTCAAGTACTTAAGGATACATTTCATAGAAGTCTAGTGTTCTTCATCTGGATTCGACTGATATCTGCTCGTGACACTAACAGCATGGGCTATATCAGATTGTGTACATAACATGGCATACATGAGGCTCCCTATTGTTGAAGCATAAGGGATCTTGCTCATGCGTTCAATCTCCTCAGGTATGTTGGGGTACATTTTCTTGGAGAGATGAATGCCATGTCTGAAGGGTACCAATCCCCTCTTGGAGTTTTCCATGCTAAACCTCTTTAGCACTTCTTCTATGTACATCTTCTATGAAAAACCTAGCATCCTATTTGGTCTATCTCTATAGACCTTAATTTCTAGAATGAAGGATGCTTTCTCCTAGGTCTTTCATGAAGAATTCTTTAGATAACTATATTTTAACTATGGTCAACATGAAAATATTATTTTCAATAAGAAGGATATCATCTACGTACAGTACAAAGAAGATAATAGCGCTCCCACTAATCTTTTTGAAAGCACATGGTTCCTCCTCATTCTTAATGAAATCAAATAATTTGATCACATCATTAAAACTAGTATTCCAGCTCTGAGATGCTTACTTAAGTCCATATATGGACCTTTGCAACTTGCATACTTTATGATCAGCATCACTGGATGTGAAATCTGGTGGCTGTTACATATAGATATCTTCCTCAAGTTATCCATTTAAGAATGGCATTTTCATGTCCATTTGTCATATTTCATAATCGAAATAGGTTGTAATAGCAAGCAATGTACGGATGGATTTTAGCATGGCTACTGTCGAAAAGGTATCCTGATAGTTAATGCCTTCGTACTGACTATACTCTTTTGCCACTAATCTAACTTTAAATGTCTTCACATTTTCATCTGTACTAACCTTTCACATATAGATCTATTTACACCCAATAGGTACTATACCTTCAGGTGGATTTACCAAGGTCCAAACTTGGTTTGAGTGCATCGAGTCAATTTCTGACTTTTTTGTCTCTAACTATTTCTTGGAGTCGATATTCGATATCACCTCATTATTAATTTTGGGATCATCACTATGAACTCCATTATCTATAAGAAATATTTCCTCTACTTCCTTTGAAATAGTATCTAAGTACCTCTCAAGAGGATGGAAAATTCTTTTCGATTTACAAGATGGAGGAGGTAGTGATTGTATTGGCTCAACCTAATTTGGTTCCATAGGATCCTTAGCTCGTTGCTCTTGGGAGATTTTCTCCTCGAGCTTGATCTACTTTTCAATGCCTTCATCTTGAATAAATTATTTTTTAAGAAAGATGGTATGCTGACTAATCTTCTGAAATATAGAAATAATATCCTAATGACTCTTTAGGATATCTTATGAATCGAGCTCTAAAGGACCTATAGTCTAACTTGTCCACTTGTTATCTTTTGACATGAGGCAGACAACCCCAAATTCTGAGATGACTTAGACTTGGTTTCTTACCATGCCATATCTCATATGATATGGTAGGAACAATTTTAGAGAAAATCCTATTCAGTAAATATATAGCAGTTAACAGACTATGTACCCAAAGAAAATCAGAGAGGTCTGCAAAGCTCATCATGGATCGGACCATATCTAATAGGGTTCGGTTCCTCCATTCTGAAATCCTATTGAGTTGAGGTGTTCTAGGTAGAGTCCATTGAGAGACTATGCCATATTGCTTGAGATAGTCCAAGAATTTCTGACTAAGGTATTCACCCCCTCGATCTGATCGAAGAATCTTAATGGGTTTTTTAGTTTACTTTTTCACTTCTTATCTGAATTTCTTAAACTTTTCAAAGGCTTCAGACTTGTTTCTCACAAGATACACATACCCATACCAAGATAAATCATCAGTAAAGGTTATGAAGTAGACAAAGTTGCCTCTAGTCAGTACATCAAATGGGCTACACACATCAGTATGTACTAGGGCAAGTAGATCCATGGCCTTTTCTCCATGTCCTACAAAAGGAAGCTTAGTCATTTTATCATGAAGACATGATTCATAAATTGGATATGACTCAAAAGTCAATAGACTCAATAGCCTGATTTTTTTTAATTTGTTAATCCTATCTTTTGCTATATGACCTAGCCTTAAGTGCCATAGATACCTATCATTTGGACTATCCTTGGATCATTTTGATCTTATGGCATTCACATTTTGCTTGATATTAAAGATAGATACATCAATATATAACTAGTAGAGATCATTAATAAGGAAACCACTTACAATTTTATTTCTTTCATAAAGAATATTAGAATGGTCTTTAAGAAAATTAATTATATAGCCTTCTTATGCTAAACATGAAACAGAAATCAAATTTCTACTTGCAATAGGCACATAATAACAATCCTTAAGTACTAAATCTAAGTTAGATGGTAGTTGAAGAGGGTAGGTTCCCACGGCCACAGCAGTAATCCTTGCTCCATTTCTGACGCATAGGATCATCTCACTATCCCTCAGCCTCCTGCTATCCTCAAGATCCTGCATAGAAGTGCACAAATGAGCACTAAAATCAGAGTCAAGCACCCAACTGGATGCAGAAGAAATCGTAAGGTTAGATTCGATAACGAGCATACCTCCAAAAAAACCTATCTCCTTCTTATTCTTCAGGGTAGTCAGGTATGTAGGGCAGTTCCACTTTCAGTGGCCATCAGTATTATAATGGAAACACTTTTCTTTGTCAGCGGCTTTCTTCTTCAGCTCTGTCTTCTTTTTCTTTCCACCTTCCATCTTTTACTTTTTCACAGACTTCTTCTTCTTTCTAAAAGACTTTCTCTTGGATTTTATAGCAAGTATTGAGCCTTTAGAATCTTTCATAGAAAGCTCAGCAGTAACCAATATATTCATAAGCTCAACCAGAGTATTCTGAAGTTTATGCATATGGTAGTTCATGATAAACTACCCATATGATCAGTCAAGGATTGTAGAATTATATCATTCTATAGATCCTGGTCTAACTTCACTCCGAACTTCTCAAGCTCTTCTAAGTTCTTAATCATCATCAGAAAATGATCTTGGACTGACTACCCATCATGTATTTTAGCCTTAAACAGTCGTTTAGTGATCTGATATTTGGCTATGTGACTCTACTCACCAAACAACTCTTGCAGGTGAGTCAACATTTGGCTGACAGTCTTGATATCTTCATGTTGCACTGAAGCTCATCAGACATTGAGCCCAATATGTAGTATCTGGCCTTATTATCTTCATCCGTCCACTTATAAAGAGATGCTCTTTGTTCAGTGGATGGACGAGCTGGTAAGGTGGGGAGATCCTGGTCTAATACATGAGTCAACTTCTTAGAATCCAAAATAATGTTGAAGTTTTGGAGCAAATTCTTGTAATTGGGTTCGATCAGTCTATGGGTGTCTAGGATATGGGCTAGCAGATTGGACGTAGATATTTTTCTTTTTTCTGTAGAGAGTCAAAGTTTCTAGTTAGATTTTATAATTAAGACTTAATCAATTTATTTAAGAGTTTAATTTTTAAATAAATTAGCTTTCACTATTTTCTCGGATCCCTACACTCCCTCTATAGAGATGCAAAAATCTTCATGATTACTGATTTCTAGTGGGTGGTGCAGTCCCACCAACTGACTTATCACCTCACCTAATAGTTATAGATGATGGATTAGCTAATGAGTGAACAACTCTTATTCAATGATTCTCTAATCATGGTGCACCCAGACTTGGTCTCTAATTTATGAATCTCACCATGCCCAAAATATTGATCCACTTCTTAGTTAAGTCAGACCCATCATTTGCATAGATTGGATTTCTAATTGGGTCTCTCACCGTATCTGAAATATTAGCCCAACCCATCCTCCAACCCCTAGCATCCAATGCCTAATAGATATGGTTGCATCTTTTTGGTGCAACTGAACCACTGTGACCAGCTGAGAACAATCAACCCTGGAAAGGGTCTGCATATCTACAATGGTTTAAGATCTTAGACTTAATCTTTTCTTAGGAAGATTTGATTTAGATCTCTATAAACTTGACTTGACATAGCTATAACCATTATGACTAATCTAGTGGTATGGGTTAGCTCAGATTATTAGCCACCTTAGATCAGGACTGAGCCAACAAATATGGCCAAGTAAGTGAGATCGGTGGAAGGGATAAGCCATAAACTTGATAAGAATGCATTCAAGTCGAGTAGCTTCCAATTAAAAATCAGTCGATCATATCTACTAAACTTACCTTAGACACCAAATTGTTAAGCCAGAACCAATCGAGTTAGCCTATAATCCAGACTCTAACCACTGAGCCTAATTAGATCTTAACTCGATTGATCACTCATGTGACTTGATCTTCACCCAAACTTAATCCTATTAGGCTAGTTAATTTAAGCACTCTTGATCCCACCTAACCAACTCTTGATTCGATTTGATCAATCGCTAGACCTAATTGAGCTACCCAAGTCCAAACCCAATTTTATGAATATGTCTTAGATCTAAAAATTCTTAATTTTAGATCTAATATATTTCATAATCTTAATTCTTAATTAAGTTTAGGGTTCATAAATAAAACATGTACATAAAATCCTAGGGTTTCATGATCTAGGATTTTATAGAAAATAAGTTTTTTATTTTTGATTAAGGACGAACGCGCAGCACCCCTACACACCATAAGAACATCCCATCGAATGAAAGGAGAGGGCCTTTAAATCTCACTTCATTCTTATGACTGGACGGCCAAGGGGCACTTCTTAATCAGAAATATGAAAAATCTATAAAACTAGTTAAATCCACATCATATATCACATATATAAAAATTGATCTAACTAAAAACATATTTTGCATACATCTCATGTATCATATCATGCATATTTTAAGATCTAAATTATCTTATAAATATATAAAAAATAATATTTAAATTTGATCATATTAAATTAAAATTTATTTTTAGATAATTTTGTAAAACTGTTCTACAACTAGTTTACACATGCATCTATCATATCTCATATGAATAAATTAAATAAATTTATTTTTTATTTTAGATCTAATTATAATATTTATAATATCAAAAAATAATAAATAAATAGATCTAAAAATTATAATTAATCATATTAAAATTATGATTATGCTAGACTACACATAGAATAATTCTATTTCTAGTCTAGTTATGTATCTTATACATCTTAGATCTAGATTATTTAATTTTTTAATTTTTAATTTTAGATCTAATAACATCTAATGTGACATCTAAAATCATCTAATTATTAGATCAAAAATAAATTAAAATTAGATTTAATGAATTATGGAACCTAGCTACGATACTAGTTAAAGGAAAAAATCTGTTTTCTAGGTCAAGTTCGTTCAGATCTGCTTGGATCAGGAGGGATATTTCAAAAATTTTTTCTCTAAAATTTTAATTAGATCTGAGACTTCTTAGATCTGATCTTATTTATTTAATAATAAAAATAAAATAAAAATAAAATTTAAATTTAATTTAATTATACCTTTATTTTCGATAATCCAATTATCCTGTGGTAATCCCGATGTTAGCCTGAGGTTCTGGATGTAGCCATGCAAGCATCTGGCCTCTACCAGTATCCACTCAGACAGGATCTAGAGATCTTCTCCTTCTTAATCAATTCTCCAAAAATTAAATATAGATCTAATCTTGAAGGTCTTCAAAACTTCTTTTGAAGAACTGTCGTTATCTCTTGTAGCAGTGCTGCCTTCTTCATTTCCTAGCACCTTTCAATTGCTTGGATCGCACCTTATTCATGCCCAAAACCCCTTAGGCATGGAGAGGAGAGAGAGGAATAGAGGGTGGCATGGAGAAGGAGAGAGAGAGGCTTTATGGCATGGGCTATAGGCAGAAGCATTTAAAACCTAGGCGCAGACAGGGTTTATATAGACCCTACTGCGCCATGCAGTGCCACATCATCCTGGCCAATCATGGCCCTTTGAGTAATCAGATCTAAATCTGATTGGTGGGATGATATCATCTGATCCAATCAGAAGAGAGACCCTCAAAACCCTCCTAAGATGGCACCAAGACTAGGTCAAATAAGAGTTCTTGGCACCACAGTGTTTAATCCCCTGAAGCAATCCTGGAGTTCCATCTGTGTGAGACTCCTTTATCCTCATTAGGCGCACACCTCCCTAGGCATGCACCCTCTTTCTATCTGCATTTAGCAGGGGACAAGGCTCTAGGTACTCTCCTATAGGTGCATGACACTTGAGCAGATGTCCAAGTGTCTAGGATCAACATTTGACCAATGTCCAAAAATAGAAATTAGCAGGTGACCAAAAATGGTAAGTGTTGTCTTAAATTTATCTCATAAATTAAGACAATCCTTTTCTAATCTAAATGAGCTTCAGTTAGACCAAGTAAAGATTCTTGAGTGAGCTCAAACATATTTGGCTCAGTCGAGACAAGCTTTAATGATTATTAAAGAAGAACATTAGGCTCAATCATGTGCTAGCATGATTTTCTTGAACCTAATTGAATCTTATTTAAATCAATTAAACTAGATTAGTCCATTTGATGACATTCAAATTTAAACCCTTGTTTGTGTGACCTAGTTAGGTTTAGTTCCATATGGTAATGGGATATATCACGATCTCTATCATCGACATCATCGAAATACCTTCCGATGGATCAAAACTTTTTTGATTCAGACAACTAGTATGATCGATCAATCAAATCATTCTAATTGCTCCCAAAATTCATTAGTGACACCTAGCAGCATATGATGGCAATCCATTAGAATTGAAAGCGATCCTCTTGGTGCAGTTACCTGTGTGATTAGGTTCCTCTATCTTAAGCCCCAACTAGATTAGGGTTAAGGTGATCTCGTCAAACCCTAATATCCATCATATGAATTAATCATTCGATTCAAGTCCAATGTAAAAATTCTAATAGAAACTCTTTTTATTATTTCACTCTGCCATGGCTATGGACTTATGGACTTGATTCTCATGATCATCATAGGGCTGCTCCTCATCTATCGAGGTAGATAGATCTCTTATTGGTGCAATCCAATTCCTACAATGAACATGTTATAGCCAACATATACCTCAGGATTTTGAATGGCTAGGAGATCGAGTTATGGTGTAGTCAAACTATAACACCCACAAGGTGAACTATCGATGTACCTCAAATCAAAGAATTAGATACTCCACTATAGCTTCGAGCCAGTCATCAACGTGAAGGTAGACTTCCTTATGACTGCTCGAAGTGGTCACGCTCAGTGCCCTCGTTCTCTAACGAGTATCTATACTCTCGCTCTAGTGTCTCTACATCGTAGACTCAAGATTCATCTATCCTAAAGAGGCGATCGTATACTAACCTTTCGGATCAATCACCATCCTCATGATGATCCTATAGTCGGAAGCATTTTATGAGTTAATAATGAAAATTCATATCTTAAATTTTTAACTCTTGAAAATATGAACTATCATTACCATTAACTCAAAGGATATATCACAGACACTTTCAAATATATACTGTAATAGAAAATAATTTATTTTATTATTTATAGTTAAAATTATAATTTGCTCTTAGAAGTGTATTACAAGTGTCAGCCAATCTGGCTCCTACGGCACACATATTTGACATAAGGGAGAAGAAGATATGTAGGGTATCATTTAATAGTGGATGTAGTTGGTGATATCTTACATATCCTATATTCATGCAAAATTTAGTTCAATGGATCAACATTTTAGTAGCATGTTCATCCATGTTTAAGTCATGGATTAAATGATTCAAAATGGTTAGCATGTGATATGGTCAAGAAGTCTCAATAAAAAATTAGTTTTGGCTGATTTTGTTATTATTGAAGTCATGTGTATAAGTAGGGGCCATCACACGAATAAACGAAACAAAATTTAGACCAAGCTTTAAAGAGTACTGGAAGGGAACTTTCTTCTTAATCCATTGGTTAGTTGATAACTAGTTTGTCTAACTTGAAGGCTATGGTTTTCATCAAAGTAAATCAATCCCTTAGTTTTTATTTATTTCTTTTCTCTTCTTTCTCTTTCTTTACACACTTAAAATAGGAAAAGTATAGTCGAAAGTTGTCATGCTCAAATCTTGTGGATCAAGCAATAATTAGAGGATGATGGCATTAAATTAAATAAAATTCTCATAAGATGTAACAATACTAGTGCTGTAAACTTAGCTAAAACTCTAATTGAGCACTCAAGAACTAAATACATTGAAATAAACATCACTTTATAAGAGACAATATTTAAAATGGTAATGTAATGCTTGATTTTATGAACATCAATGGACAACTAGATGATATCTTTACCAAACCCTTGAGTGAGGAAAGATTTAGTTTGATTAGAAGAAAATTAGGAGTGTGCAACCCAGTTGACTAGACCTTATCATAACCCCCTTTCTCTCTCCTTGAAACTCTCAAATTTGATCATATTTTGATTCTAAATTGATTGATTTCATATTTATTTTTCTCTATTTAGATTCATTTGAGTTGTCTCATGCTTTAAAGTATTAGATTTTTCTTGAAAATTTAGCATTTTTCTATCTGAGACTAAGCTCAAGTCGACTCATAGTTAAGTTCGAGCCAACTCTAGTAGAGAGCTCGTCAGCTCTAGATCGAGACCACTTGTTTAAAAGGTGAGTCATCCCTTTCCTTTTCATTTTTATCCTTTCACTATTTGCCCTAGGTCTACCCAAACTATTCTCCAAACCTTTTTTGGGCCCTTTTCTTGTCTCTTTCCTTGATCTACACTCATTTTCCCTTAGGATTAAGCATGGATAGGTCCTAGAAAGTAGCTTGCTTACTAGTTAAAGCAATCAAGGAGAGAAGAGCAGGACGAACAAAGGTCAAAAGCCAAAAATGATCAATATTTCACCCATGTTATAGTGCATCCACCCTCTCCATCCTTTGGTGCATCCTAGCAGGTAGACCCATGACAACCGGTAGGAGAATTGATTTTAGGTTTACCAAAAAAGAAGGTTTGTTTATTGGATGAAAAATAAGAGGATAAAGATGGGAATTTCTCTACTCATTGGACCTACCTGAAAGAAAAAGTATGTAGGGTTTTATGTATGTATTTCAAAACTTTTTGAAAAACAACATAGTGGAGGTCTTAGATTAATCTAATTAATCTATTTATACATGTGATCAGATCACTAAACACCTATATCTATGATCTATGACAAGACATGATGCATAAATAAATCTAAAATAGAAAATAAATAAGTGTTGATCATATCAATACCCTAGATTAAATTTAGCAAATCCTAGATCAAATCTAGCATACAAAAGATCAGATCTCTTTACCTGAGCGTGGGTTGAGAACACCACTACTGATTTTCATGGATGCGGACATTGCTCGGAGCTACACAGGATGTCCAGTCTCTATAGGTTATCTACATAAGGCTCCTATACTGATCGGAGGTTCGACGATCGAAGATCTGCACGAAGTGCTAGCTTCTTATAGATCCCTCTTGACGGTTGATCTGAATACCTTTCTTTGAATCTCTTGAACCCTCTAAGAGATGAAGAACTAGAGAAGGTTTGAGGGAGAAATCCAACTGTCTAATCTCTCAAAATATGAAGAAGAGAAAGCACATAGAGAAACCCTAAGAGAAGATCCTTCTTCTCTTCTTTTTCTCTCAATAGGACAAACTTAAGACTTTTCCTAAAGAAGCTCTCTCACACCCACCCTCTTGGAGCACCCTAATCCCCACCCCACTCCCCACTTTTCCAAGGTAAAACACTCTATGCTTTCCATGCCGAAAGCTAGAAATAATGGCCAGCCAAGGAGAGTTTTGCACTAAGTCAAATACCTAGTTTGGAAAAGTCAAAGGATAAGGCAAGTATAGGGGGCACCCAACACTTGGGCACCTCACTATTCTTTTTAGGCATGGGATACTAAATTTTCATGCTGAATATTCTTCCTTTCCATGCCATAATTAGATCAAAATCAGATTATTTTAGGTACCTCTCATGGATAGAGATTTGAAATCATCAAACACTATCAAATAGAGTCCAAGGGAATAACAACTTCCCCAGTTTAACCCATTCAATCTTTATTTCTATAGCAAGAGGAGGGGGCACACGTGAAGCATCCTTAGGCATGAGAAAACTCATGCAAAAGATCTGAATAAGTGGATGTGGGGCATTGGTTTTTGGTGCAAGGGAAGATGGAGAATCCTAGTCCAACTGGGAGTCTCCAATTTTGATTAGATCAAACATAATCTAAAATTCATTTAAATTAAAATTAGTTCAACCTAATTAAGGATGATCCTAGTCCAATTAGGAGCCCAATTAAATATGATTAAATCATATTTAAATCTAATTTAAATTCTAACTTATTAGAAATTAGGTGCACTCAAGTCCTAATCAAACAAGAAATTGATCTTCCTTGTAATTGGCTATCTCATAAACTAATTAGACTTGACCTAATCTAGACCAAACCAAATTTGATTGAATCTAATTCAGTTAGACTTGATCTCAACCCTAATGCTCAATCAAATTGAGCCAATTAGCAATCCAGTTGCTAATTAAATCCAATACTTGCACTTGATCAATCATCAATTGTATTGATAATTCGATCCTTAAATGATTCTTAATCGTTGATCAACTATCTGACCAGATAAAAATTTCTTATATGTATGAGTCCATAGATTCAAACCTAAGTTGATAGCATAAAAATAAATTTTTAAATCAATCAAAATGATCATCTAGTAATGGTACCCGATGTCCAGATAGGTCAAATGTATGTAAAGAAACATTCTAGAATCCTAGCCTATGGTTACCACATAATTCATCTCTTTGATCCTTAATGCTCAAGATAACTTTGAATTAACTACCAATACTCAAATAGTTAATCATATTATGTCTCAACCTTACAGATCCCGACCTCCTTATGAGGATTACCCAAGTTTAGGTTTTGCTCAATTTAAACACGATAAGACATTCGCTCCTAAAATCAAAAGTGGTTAATCTCATCTTGATTCACACATTGACTCTGCAAGTACTTGACTGTACCCAAAAATCTTTCATCACTATATTAGCAATATAGGTAGTCTGGCATCAAAGTACAGTGAGTTGCTTGTAAGTCACTATGGTGATTTTAGATCGGAGGGATACTTATACCCATAGCCTTTGCTAGCTACTCTTGATATCAGAGTGCTACATTGATCATATTCAGTATAGATATACTCCTACATCTTACCTATATGCCATACCAGTATCTCTATACTACTTGGTTACGAGAACCACCAACGCATATGGCATACAACGATCTATACTCGATAAGTTAACATCCAAGTTAATAATCTATCATTTGATCATGAATAATTTTAAGAATCATTCGATAAATTCTTCTTTATAAATTAATTATGGTTTTAAGAACTTCATCATAACATAGAAGTTCATTTAAGAAAGATAGATAATTTATGATAAATAAGCCAAATAACTTTTATTAATTGATAATTCATATATAAATTACATGAGTAATGCAATCATTTACAACTTAGATTATTGGCTTTAGGATATATTTTCTAATAACTCTTACTTGGACTAAAGTCAATTAGAACAATATCGAATACCCATCTTCCACTTGTGTTTGTCGAACTCCTTCATTCCGAGGCTTTAGCAAATGGGTCAGCCATGTTCTCATTTCCATTGATCTTCTGAAGATTGACATCACTCCATTCTACAATCTTTCGGATAAGGTGATAGCAATGCAGAATAAGCTTGGTCCTATGATATGCCTTCAGTTCTTTAGCCTATGCTATGGCTCCAGTACTGTCACAATATAGTAGGACTGGATCATTGATGGAGGGTGTCACTCCAAGCTTGCTAATGAACTTTTGCCATCATACAGTCTCCTTGGCAGCATCAGATGTTATGATGTATTATGCCTCACAAATAAAATAGACTATAGTGTGCTGCTTGAAACTTTTCTAGCAAATTGTTCATCCATTTAGGATAAATACATAACTCTAAACACTCTTGCTATCATCATGATCTAATTAAAAATTGGAATCTTGTATCCCATAAGTTTAAGTCAATATCCCATATATGAGCCACTGGTCCTTAGTATTTCTCAAATACTTAAGGATTGTCTTTACAACCTTCCACTAGTTCTCATATAGTTCGGATTGGTATCTACTCACTACCCCTAGTGAGTATGCCATATCTAATCTCATATATGTCATGCCATATATGATAGATCCTACTGCGAGGCATATAGAATTCTGCTCATATGCTCTCTCTCTTTAGGTGTTATTGGATGATCCTTCATAGAGAGAGAAATTTCATGGTCTATTGATAGATAGCCTTTCTTAGAATTCTCTATAGCTTTTCAAGAAATTCTCAATGCTAAATCATTTTAGCACAGTATTATGTACATGGATTGAGACAATCCAAGCATTCTTTTAGATCTATCTCTATAGATCTTCATCCTTAGGATGTAGGATGTTTCTCCCAAATTCTTCATAGAGAATTGAGATGACAGCCAAACCTTTATTTTCTGTAATGTTGGAATGTCATTCCCAATTAAGAGAATTTCATCCACATACAATATAAGAAATACTACTATAGAACTATTTGTCCATTTATAGATATAGGATTTTTCTCCATTCTTAATAAAGTTATATGATTTAAACGTCTTATCAAAATGCATGTTCCAACTTTGAGATGCTTGCTTCAATCCATAAATGGATATTTGAAGCTTGTACATTTTAGACTCATCTATGGATGTGAACTTTTCAAGTTATATTATATACACCTCTTCGTCCAGCTCTCCATTTAGAAAAGCCATTTTTACATCTATTTGCCAAATATCATAGTCCAGATGTACTGCTATCACAAGCATTATCTGAATAAACTTAAGCATTGCCATAAGAAAAAACGTCTCATCATAGTCTATAGCATAATGTTGATGATATCCTTGACAATCAAATAGATTTTATAGGTCTTCACTTTTCCATCTGCACTCCTTTTTCTTTCGAGAATTCACTTGCACCCAATAGATTTTATCTCTTCAGGTGGATCAACTTGTATCCATACACTATTGATCTTCATGGACTCCATTTTAGATTTCATAGCTTTAAGCCACTTCTCAAAGTCGGACCTCTATATTGCATCCATGTAGATGATCCGATCCTCATTGATCTCATCGAGCTCAACAAGATCACTATCCTAGATCAAGAAACTATAGTATCTATTTAGCTGACGTGGTACTCTACTAGATCTCCTCAAAGGTGCCTCTGCAATGGACTCTAGATATGATCTAATCAAATTATGTTGTATAGGTTCACTAGTTTGTGTCGATTCTTCTATCGGTCAGACTCTCTTAAGTTCAACTTTAATAGCATAAGTTCCTTCCCTAAGGAAATCCTTTTTCAGAAAAGAATGCTTTATTTTTTATGAACATCTTCTGTTCTTCAGCATGGTAGAAGTAATAATTCTTAGTTTTCTTAGGATACCTATAAATAAATACTTATCAGACCGAGATCCAAGTTTATCTGTGTGTAAACATTTGACGTAGGCTGGACAACTCCAAATCCAAAGGTGAGAGAGCTTAGACCTACACCTGATCTATATCTCATATGGAGTCTTTGTGATAGATTTAGTTGAAATATTACTCAGAATAAAATAAGTAGTCTTAAAAGCATAATCTTAAAATAAAATAACCAAACTAGTAAACCCCATCATGGATTGAACCATGTCTAACAAAGTTTGATTTCTTTTTCCTAATATACCATTATATTGTGGTATCTCAGAAGGAGTCCACTATGAGAGAATCTCATTCTCTCCTAGATATATTAAAAACTCATTAGATACATATTCACCTCCTCAATCTGATCAAAGAGTTTTAATACCATTTTTAGTTTATTTTTCTACTTCATTATGAAATTATTTGAATATTTTAAATGATTCAGACTTATGTTTTATGAGATAGACATACCCATACCTACATAGGTCATCTGCAAACGTAATGAATAGTGATATCCACCTTTGGCACTAGTGTTCATAGATTCACATATATCACTATGTACAAGACTTAGAACTTCACTGGCTCTTTTATCTTTTTTAGTAAAGGCAACTTTATCATCTTTTCAAGAAGATAAGACTCACAGATTGACAATGATTTATAATTATTGATATTAAAATTTTTTTCTTTGGCTAATCTATTTATTTTATTCTTATTAATATGATCAAGCCTACAATGCCAAAGGTAGGCATCCATGACATTATTTAATTTAGGATATTTATTAGATATATACATTATACTAACAGGCTGTGATAAAATATATATGCATTTTTTTATTGTCCATGCATTATTATGACATCATTCATAATAACATCATAATAATCTTCTTTTATTGACTAATGATAACCACCTTTGGCCAAAAGGCCAACAGAAATCACATTCATCATAAATGATGGACAATAGTGACAATCACTCAAAATGATAATTTTTGTATTGAAAACAGGCTCGATAATTTCTAAAGTTAGAATTGGAATAGGACTTCCATCCCTAACATTCAGAAATCTCTCACCATTTTCAAACTTTCTACTTATCTAAAGTTCTTGCAATGAATTACAAATATATATAGGACTACCGGTATCCAATACCCAGATAGTAGAATCACAAACAGAAAAATTATAAGATATTATCATACTTGATTAGCAACTTCTTACTCTTTTCTCTTGTTCAGCCTGTTAGAGTCAAAGGAAGCAAGATATTGAGAATAATTCTTCTTCCATGACCCTGCTTCATATAGTAAAAGCATTCTGCCTAAATTTGGTCTACTCTGGACCTTTAGTTTTGATTGGATTTAGAAGCTCTAACATGAACCTCTTCGTGCTGTTGAACTATATTCAACTTTCGATACTTACTATCGAAGTTGGGTCCCATAAGTATGACAATGTCTGATAGTGAATGGAGTAATTATGATTTAGCCTTAATCTAAAAAGAAAAGAGAACAAAAACCTATTAGTATATGAATTATTTTAAGTCTAAAGACTTAGACTTTAGTCTAAAGGTTCTCTCACTATTTTGTATGAATTGGTAGCCTCTACCTCCAATTCGAGGAATTACTTTAATTTTCTAGTAGGTATTAGAATCCACATAGACTACATATGGGCCTGAGGAAAGATTTGACCAATCATGTGCATCTATGGATAGGTTCTTAATAAATTATTTTTTTAAATAATTTTTAGTATTAGATTTTGCCCTAGGCTCCTTTTTAGTAGGGTTTTGGGTCTTGAGGTTCAGGGGATTTGAGCCTCAAGGGGCTAACTTGTATTGGATTTAGTATGAGTCCTAGGTAGGTGAGATGTGATCAAATCATGGGTGTACATGGGTTTGGGTTAAGTCAATCTCACATCAAGTTGGCTAGGGGAGTTTTATGGTTGGGTCACATTGACTTTGTATAAACACTTATTGTATTTAGGATTTGGTAACACACTAAAGGAATAAAAAATTACTTTCTCCCTGATATTCTCTCTCTTCCTTTCTAATAGGCTTTCGTTAGGGTGGAGAATCCATTATTGCTCCCCAAGAAGCAAGGGATAAGGTCAAATCCTTACTGCATTAGGATTCCTAGTTCCACTAGGAATCCTGACCACCTAAGCTTTATACCCTCTAATCCTGGTTGTTGCTACCCCAAACCTCTCGGTGCTAGTTTTAGGAGTTCATCAAAGGTCTAGCAAAAGGTGTTTCAAGTTTGAAGCCAAGGAGAGAAGGTTTGGGGCATTGGGAGGAAGTTTGAAGCCTTCTAGATGCCAACAGAATCCAATAGCAGCACCTTTTGTTCTCAAATCTATTCTCTAACTCTTCTAGCAAGTTTTTTTTTTGTTTATTGCTGGTAGGAGGATCTCCACACATCTGGAAACATGGCACAATAAGCGGTAAGAGAGCCATGTTACGTGGAGGGAGAACAAGATGCCAAAAGTTGAAGATCTTGAAAGGCTGAAAATTCAGAAGGTTCCTATCAAGGTATTTCTCAAATCCCTTGGATTTTTTGTGTTTTGGTTTGGATCCAACCATGGGAAGCAACATGAAGGTCAATTTTGAGAAGTTTGATGGAAAAAAAAAAAATTTCATGTGGAAAGTTCGAGTAGATCTCCTTGTCTAACATCTAGATCTAGCATTAGAGGAGAAGCCTGAAGGGATGTCGGATCATCAATGGATGTCTCTAGAGAAGAAAGCTTGTTTTGTGCTTTGAGGATCTTTAGCGGATGCGGCACTCTATTCAGTGTTAGAGGAGAGAACCCTAAAGGATTTGTGGTCAAAGTTGCACACCATTTATATGGGAAAAAACATGTGCAATAAGATGATGTTCAAGAAGAGATTGTACAAGCTTCGGATGTAGGAAGGCGGAGATATCTTCGATCACATCCAAAAATTTGATCAGGTGGGCAATGAGTTGTTGAACATCAGGGTAAAGATGGAGGAGGAAGATAAATCGTTGCTATTGTTATGCTCGCTGCCCCGTTCCTATGATCCATTGATGATGATGCTGCTCTATGGCAAGAAGACCTTGAAGTATGAAGACATAGTCTCGAAGCTGCGGTCCAATAAATAGTGGGAGAAGTTGACCAAGAAAAGTGCTCCCCAAGAGGGCTTGGCTGTGGAGGAGAGATCAAAAAGAGCAAAGAAAAGAGGCAAGTCAAGAGGATGATCAAAGTCTCAAAAGAGAAAGAACAAAAAAGAAGTTAGATGCTACAAGTGCAACGAGATTGAGCACTTCAAACATGATTACCCGTGGTGGAAGAACAAGAAGGGAGATAAAGAAGGATCTGATGTACTGAGTATGATAGCTGATCAGGAGGTGGAGGATGATCTCTTGGTTATATCAGATGGTCACAAGTAATATACAGATGTTTGGACCCTAGATTTATCCTGTTCGCATCACTACATCCCAAACTGGTCTTGGTTCGTAACATACACCAAGATTGATGAGGGGAGCATGACACTCGAAGATGATCATCCATGCAAAGTCACTGGTATTGGAAGCATTTGGATGAGGATGTTTGATGGGATGGTGCAGACTCTCACCAATATGAAGCACGTTCCAGAATTGAAGAAAAATCTAGTGTCACTGGGCTACTTGGAGTGGAGTAGTTACAGCTTTAGCAGTCATGCCAGAAGTGGAGTTTTAAATATCTTTAATAAAAACATGGTGATGATGAGAGGTAAGAGAATGGAGAACAATCTCTACAGGTTGGAAGGATCTATAGTGACCAGAGAATTTGATGTAGCAGTAGCAGCGCAGGACCAGCAGGGGGCATATTGGTTGTGGCACTACTGCCTAGGGCACATGGGACAACATGGGATGAAGGAGCTGAGCAAGTATGGTCTGATTCTTGATCTGGATGGAGGCATTTTAGAGGTATATGAGCCATGCCAGATGGAAAAATAGAGGAGAGTGTAGTTTGCAAGCAGTTTAGCTTATAGTGCAGCCCCACAAGAACTAGTTCACATTGATGTATGGGGATCGGCTCCAATTTCAGCTAGAAATAGGGTGAGATACTTCTTGACCTTCATAGATAATTTCTCAAGAAAGATATAAGTCTATTTCATGAAGAAGAAATTAGAAGTCTTCACCAAATTCAAGATGTGGAGTGCCAAGATGGAGAAGGAGATAGGTCAGAGCTAGAAGTATCTGCGGTCATACAAAGGTGGAGAATACACCAGCAGAGAGTTTCAAGTATTTTATGAAGAGTGCAATATCAAAAGGCATTTCTCAGTGAGAGGGACTCCTAAGCAAAATGGGGTGGTAGAAAGGATCAATAGAATCCTTCTAAAAAAGGCATGACGCATGAGGCTATAGGTAGGGCTTCCTAAGGTGTTCTTGGTTGATATAGTGGATGTAGCCTGTTATCTAGTAAATTGATCACCTCACACAAGGTTAGATAGTGGTATTCCAAAGAAAAAATGGTCTGAAAGGAGGATTGGGCTAAGCCATCTAAGGATATTTGAGTGCACGGCATATTTGCATGTTGGTGCTAGTGAGCGGAGTAAATTGGATGCCGGGTCATGAAAGATGGTGTTCTTGAGATATCCACAAGGAGTTAAGGGATATCGGCTATGAAATCCATTGGAGAAGAAGATCATCATCAGTAGGGATATCACCTTTAATGAAAATTTAATTTTTCAAAGACGAGATAGCATGGAGAAGCAGCAGGAGCAGCAGGAGGTCCTACAGGGTAGCGTTGGACAACTAACATCCTATTCTATTTTGGCACTTGCAGGTGCATCAGAAAGACTTGGTATTTAGGTGGAGCACTCTCCAAAGATATCTCCATAGGTACAGAGAGCTCGGATAGGTGAAAGAAGTTGGGAGGTTCAGTAGAAACAAGTAGGACCTAAGACAGACATTAGGATTGTACTACATAAGCCCAAAAGGAACATTAGGCAACTAAAACAATATGGCTTCGAGGGGATGGTGTCATATACCTTGGTGATAGTGAATGAGGATCCCTACACCTATGAGGAGACTATGGAGAGTCAAGATAGAGAGAGGTGGGTCCAAGCAATATTCGAGAAGATGTAGTCTCTTTATAAGAACGAGACATGGCATTTGGTGTAATTGCCACAAGGGAAGAAACCCTTTGGTTGCAAGTAGGTTTACCAACACAAGTAGGGTCCTTTAGATCATGGAGGTATCAGGTATAAAGAGAGGTTATTGGCCAAGAGATACTCCCAGATGCCTTCACTTTAGTGAGATTTTCTCTCTCATTGTCAAGCATACTTCTATTAGGATGTTGTTGAGGACTGTAGTAGCTCAGGACCTAGAGCTGCAGTAGATAGATATCAAGATGGCATTTCTTCATGGGCATCTGGAGGAGAGCATCTACATGGAGTAGCCACTTGAGTTTCGAGAGCCAGGAGCAGAAGAAAAGATCTGTTTGTTGTAGAAATCATGGTACGGGTTGAAGCAGTCGTCGAGGCAATGGTACAAATGATTTGATTCCTATGTGAGGAGCATCAAGCTTTTCAGGTGCAAGTTTGACTCTTGTGCTTATGTTAAATCTTTGGAGGATGGGTCTAGGTTGTTCCTACTCTTGTAGGTGGAAAAAATGCTTATAGCATGTAAGAGTAGGAATATTGTGCAGGAACTGAAGGCAGCCTTTTCTTGGAAGTTTGAGATGAAGGATTTGGAGCCTGCAAGAAAGATATTAGGCATGAAAATTTTTAGAGATCAAGCCAAGAGGGTGCTGCATTTATCTCAGAAAGGCTACATTAAGAAGGTTTTAGAGAGGTTTAAGATGAAGCAAAATTGACGGAGCTACCACTTGCCGGGCACTTCAGACTCTTGAAGACTATGTAGCCACAGATTGAGGTGGAGGCTCAGGAGATGGAGAGAGTGCCGTATGCCTCTGGTATGGAAAGCCTAATATATGCCATGGCTGGATATCACCCACGTAATGAGTAAGATCAGTAGGTTCATGGTGCAGCCTGGTAGGGAGCACTAGCGAGCACTGAAAGGGATCTTCAAGTACATGGCGAGCACAGTTGGAGTTGGCATCTGCTATGGATAGCGAGGAGGTGTTGAGGGACTCTCCAACATGTCCAAAGAGGCTCGGGGGCTGATGTAAGGGTTCATGGATGCAGATTTTGATGGAGATATGGACACCCAATGGTCAATGATAGGTTTTGTATTTAGTCTATTTGGAGGTCTCATTTTATGAAAATCATGCTTGCAGCCCATCATGACTTTATCCACCATCGAAGAGTACATTGACATCACAAAGGTAGTGAAAGAGGCCCTATAGATGAAGGGTTTGGTGTTAGAGATGGGCCTCACATAGGAGGCAGTCAGAGTGCATTATGATAATCAAAGTGCACTATTACTTATACAAAACTCTATCTATCATGCAAGAACGAAGCACATTGATATCAAGTACCATTGGATCAGAGAGCTTATGGAAGAAGGTGAGATGGAGCTAGTGAAGGTTCATACCAAGGAAAATCTAGTGGATGCACTGACGAAGGTACTTTCATGAGATAGCTTTCGAAAATATGTAGCACTGATGTACTTGATGGACAGGACAGAGTTGGCTGAGGCCTTTGGGCACCAAGGTGGAGATTGTTGGGCCTCATGTGGTGCTTCCAATGCTTAGGGGGCCAAGGCTAAGGCCAAGGTCCAAAGTCCATTAGGTAGTCATGGAGTTTCTAGGGCTAGTTTGGGCCTTAAGGTGAAAGGCTGTTAGCCTTTCGGGTCTTGAGGTTCAGAAAATTTGAGCTTCAAAAGGCTAACTTATATTGGGTTTGGTTTGAGTCCTATATAGGTGAGATTTGATTAAATCATGGGTGTACATAGGTTTGGATTAAGTCAATCTCACATCAAGTTGGCTAGGGGAGTTTTATGATTGGGTCATATTGATCTTGTATAAATACTTATTGTATTTAGGGTTTGGTAACACACCAAAAGAATAAAAAATCACTTTCTCCCTAATATTCTCTCTTTCTCTCTCCTCTCTGGTAGGCATCCTCTAGGTTGGAGAATCCATTATTGCTGTCGAAGAAGCAAGAGAGAAGGTCAAATCCTTACTACACTAGGATTCCTAGTTCCACTAGGAGTCCTGACTGCCTAAGTTTTATACCCTCCAATCTTGGTTGCTGCCACCCCAAACCTCTTGGTGCTAGTTCTAAGAGTTCATCAGAGGTCCAGCAAGAGGTATTTCAAGTTTGAAGCCAAGCAGAAAAGGTTTGGGGTGTTGGGAGGAAGTTTGAAGCCTTCTAGGTGCTAATAGAATCTAGCAGCAGCACCTTTTGTTTTCCAATCTATTATCTACCTCTTCCAACAAGTTTTCTTTTGTTTATTACTAGTAGAAGGATCTCTACATACCTAGGAACATGGAACAACAAGGTCTAGTTAGGTCTAACCATTAACATGATTGAGTTTGCTGCATCAAATGGATAATGACCAGGCCTAAGGAAAGCTCTAGCCAACCTAATCGCCGTTCAAAGAGTATGACCTAATCATTATATAATGAATGATAATTTCAATATCTTGATGAACACCAGGCATAAGGAGCCTTCAATGTCCATCTAGACTATTAGACCCATTACCATCCATCTTAATGGGAGGCTATAACTCAGTTATCCCCATAACTTTATCATTTTAAGGATCTAATAATTTAGAGGATTTAATTATTTATGATTTAAGGATAGAGAAGACATGGACCAAATTGCTCTCACTAACTCTACCAAGTCAAATCCTTCCACTAACTTCTCTAAGTCATTGATGAGGACTAGGATCAATTTTGGTCCATGGGCATCTATATCAGTCTTACTGAGCTAAATCAGTCACACTGATTTACCTATATGACATGGGTTAGCTCGAATCAATGAGCAACCTAATCAAAAACTGATTAGGCACATTGGCAAGTAAGTAAGATTGGTAGGAGGGTTTGCCAAATCTTACCTTAGATACCATCAGAAATGGCTAGGTAAGTGGGCTACCAATTAAAAGCCACCGATCTGGATTGCCAGATTTACCTTAGACACCAATTGATTTATCAATTTTAATTTGATCTACCTAAAGACTCTGGCTTGATCATTGAGCCACAATCACATCCATTTGGTAAAATCAAATGTATGAATTATAATCAACTACAACTATTGAACTGATCTATAGAGAAGAATTGACCTAATCCTAATTAACTATTAATTAGGTTTTGATTAATTTCTTAACTTAGTCTATATTCGATTCTAATCTTTGGTCTAATCTAGTTAGTGACTTGATCTGCTAACCCATTAACCCATTAACCCATGATTTACGAAATTGACTTAGGATCTTCAATTCATAAACCTAGATCCTAAACAACACTTAATTCCCAATTAAGTTTAAGACTGATGGGTTGGGATTCGGAACCTAAGAACTACTTTCTAATTTCTTAGTTTTCAAATATTTTCAAATTTGTAAATAACTTACATTGAATCATATTCAATTTAGGGTTTCAGATCTGAATTATTTCAATGTTTAGATCAGATCCTAGAGTTTCGAATCTAGGATTTTGTAGAAATTAAGTTTTGAATCAAAATTCTACAAAACATATATATCACATATATAATCTCTAGATTCAAATCAAAACTACATATCGAACATATCTATCAAACAGACTAGGTCTAAAACATGAAACACATCATTTAGATCTTATCTAAATGATCAAAAATTAGATCAAAATCTAATTTATTTTAGATCTAAAATTAAAAAGTAAATCATAAATTGATTTAGATCTTATCTAATTTATTTATGATTTAGGTTTTCAGATAAGCATATACTAGAACAACCTCTTCACTATAAGAGGTAAACTTTATAGAAGAATAACATTATAATCAGTATATGCGATCTTAACATTGTTAAAATCTTATCTAAAAAATCAAAAATAGAATAAAAATTTATTTATTTTTGATTTAAAATTAAAATATGAATCATAAATCTATTTAATTCTTATCTAACTTATTCATAATTCAGATTTTTAGATCAGCACATACTAGGATAATCATTTCATTGTAAGGGATAAATCTTACAATAGGATAATCTTATAATCAGTATGTGTGATCTTTAAAATTATTTTTAGATTTTTTAATGCATACATGATCATGTCATAAAAGAATCTATGCTCTAATACCACTGAAAGGAAAAGTATGTAGGATTTCATGCATGTATTTCAAAATATTTTTGAAAAATAACATAGTGAAAAACTTAGTTTAATCTAAGTAATCTATTTATACATGTGATCAGATTACTAAATACCTACATCTAAGATCTATTATTTGACATGATGCATAAATAAATTTGAATTAGAAAATAAATAAGTATTGATCATATCAATATCCTAGATCAAATCTATCAAATCCTAGATCAAATCTAGCATACAAGAGATCAGATCACTTTACCTTAGCATGGATTAAGAACACCACTGCTGATTTTCATGGATGCGAATATTGCTCAGAGCCCATTAAGATGTCTGGCCTCTATAAGTTGTCCACATGAGGCTCCTACACTGATCGAAGGTTCGATGATTGAAGATCTACACAAAGTGCTAGCTTCTTATAAATCCCTGCTAACATTTGATCTGAATACCTTTCTTCGAATATCTTGGATCCTCCAAGAGATGAAGAACTAGTGGAGGTTTGAGAGAGAAATCCAACTCCCTAATCTCTCAAAATAGAAGAAGAGAAAGCATACAAAGATACCCTAAGAGAAGATCCTTCTTCTCTTCTTTTTCTCTTAACAGGACAAACCCAAGACTTGTCCTAAAGAAGCCTCTCATGCCCACCCTCTTGGAGTTCCCTATTCCCCATGCCACTCCCACTTTTACATGGTAAAACACTCTATGTTTTCCATGCCAAAAGCTAGAAATAATGGGTGGCCAAGGAGAGTTTTTCACTAGGTCAAATACCTAGTTTGGAAAAGTCAAAGGATAAGGCAAGTATAGGGGTTGGGTGCCTCAGTATTCTTTTTAGGTGTGGGATACCAAATTCACGGTGAATATCCTTCCTTGCCATGCCATAATCAGATTAAAATCTGATTGTTTTAGGTGCCTCTTGTGGATAGAGATTTGGAATCATCAAACTCTATCAAATAGAGTCCAAGGGAATAACAACTTCCCTAGTTTGACCCATTCAAACTTTATTTCCATAACAAGAGGATGGGGCGTGCGTGAAGCATCCTTAGGCGTGAGAAAACTCATGAAAAAGATCTAAATAAGTGAGCATGGGGCATTGGTTTTTGGCACAAGAGAAGAGGGAGAATCCCAGTTCAACTAGGACTCTCCAATTTTGACTAGGTCAAACCTAATCTAAAATTCATTTAAATTAAAATTGGTGCAATCTAATTAAGGATGATCTTAGTCCAACTAGGAGCCCAATTGACTTTGATTAAATCATATTGAAATCTAATTTAAATCCTAACTTAATTAGTGTTAACCCTTGGACTAATTTTGATGATAACAAAAGTATTTGAGTATAATTTGTTAAGTTACTAACATTATTTTTAAGGATGTGCAGTTTATAATGCTCTAAGTGACTTTCATCAATCAAATGGAATATCATCAATCAAGAAGCTCTTAAAGAAAATCAAGATGTAATACATCCTAAAAAGAATGGTTAATGAGAGATAAATCAAGTTTAAAAAATAAGACTAGCTTACAAAAGAAATTGGAGAAGAAAGTCTATCAAAACCCAAATGGCATGCTTGGCATGCATCTTAGTCAACTAAGATTAGGAGTTAGTCGACTATGTATTAGAAAATAGTAAAAATAGAAAGTATAGAAAAATAAAAATTTTGGATCCAGGGGATTTAGTCGACTAAGTCTTAGAGGTTTGTCAACTATGTCTCAAAAGACTGCAGAAGACAGAAAGCATAGAAAAGGCTGAAGTTGAGGTGCAGGAGACTTAATCGACTGAGTCAAGAACAATAACGGTTAGTTTTTTTCAGAATTGCACTTTTTCAGTCTCAACATTTTTCCAACGGCTAGATTTTCATGCCCAATAGCTAGGGCATTAAATGAGGCTTTTTCAAAGATTTTAGAGTGGTGGAAAAGCCTTGGAATATATAAGGGACATTTAAGAACTTCAAGAAGAATTTTTGCAATACATATTCAAGAGCCTTCAAGCCTACACCAAGTTTATTCATTGAGAGCCATTAAGTGAAGTAAAAAAATTATTTTCTTGAGATCATCTTGTCCTTTCAATCATCCTCAAAGTATGAGAAGTAAAAAAATCCATTGAAGAGCTTCACTAACTTCTCTCAAGCATTCAAGAAGAAGAGCAAAAGCGATCAAGCCTTCCATTCACAAACTCCTTTGAGCTTCATTGAATTTTTCTTTCTAAACTTCTTTAATCATTGTATCTTATTTGATTATAAGTTTCTTAGAGTGAGAAACTTGGGGTTGGTCCAAGCCTAGAATTAGACATTATAAAGGTTTGATTGATAAGCCTAGGTCAAAATCAATCAGAATTGATTGTTAGTCCGAAAAAATAATCATTGTAAAGGTTGTAGTTGATGAGCCTAAGTCAAAACTAACTGGGTTGAATTGTGAGCCCAAGAAAAATAATCAAACTATAATCAATTGAGTGATTATAGTTGAACTTTTAAGTGGTTTACTTGAGTAGTGGATGTAGGCACCGAGTTTGGCACCTGACTACTATAAAAGCTTGGTCTCTTGTGCTTGTAATTATGTTGTTTACATTGTTCTCATTCTATACTTGTATCTCACATTATTTCACCTAGCATACTATATTAAAATTTAGTTTAATTAGAATTTAAATTTTTAAGCACCCAATTCATCCCTCTTCTTGGGTGGCCATCCTTGGATAGCAATTGGTATCAGAGCGGATGCTCTAATATTAGTTGTTGACCTAATTATCATAAAGCCAAAGATTTAATGGCAAACCTAATTGAAAATTTATTAGTTGAAGGGCAATTAACCAATAGACCACCGCTTTTTAATAAAAATAATTATACCTATTCGAAAGCAAGAATGAGGATATTTATTCAAGCAGAAGACTATGACATATGAAATGTCATAGTGAACGACCCTTATACATCCACAATCATAATTGATGGTATGTCCATTCCAAAGCCCGAAAAGAATTGGGATGAACATGATAAAAGAGAAGCACAACTCAATGCCAAAGCAATGAATGTATTATATTATGCTTTGGATGCAAATGAGTTTATTAGGATATCAACATGTTCATCTATGAAAAAAATTTGGGATAGACTTGAAGTTACCCATGAGGAGACTAATCAAGTCAAAGAATCCAAGATAAATATGTTGGTACATAAGTATGAATTATTCAAAATCGAATCACATGAAACTATCATCAAAATATTCACAAGATTTACCAATATATTAAATGGTTTAAAGAGTCTAGGAAAGGATTATTCTAATAGTGATGTTGTGCAGAAAATTCTTAGGTCCTTGCTAAAAAATTAGGAGCCAAAAATGATTGTCATTCAGGAAGCAAAGGATTTAAACAAGTTAGCTTTGGAAGAGCTCATTGGATCTCTTATGACCCACGAGCTAAATATGAACCAAGAGAAGGAAGAAGAGGTGAAGAAAAAGATAATCGTAGCCCTCAAGGCTACTGCCATCCATGAAGAAGAGAGTGATTTTGAAGAAGACTCGAAAGATGATGAGGAGATGGCCATGATAGCAAGAAGATTCAAGAAGTTCATGAAAAGAAAAAAAAAAATTTGAGCCTAGAAGAAAATACAATAAGAGAGAAGGTAGCAAAAAGAAAGAGAAGAAAAAAGAAAAGGAACAACCACCTCTTTGCTATGAGTGCAAGAAATTCAGATACTTTTGGATGGACTGTCCCATGTTAAAGAAAAGTTTCAAAAGAACAAAGAAGAAAACATATAAAGCCACGTAGAGTAATGATGAGGACTCTTCCCCAAGTGAGGAAGAATATCAAAGAGAAGAAAAGGCAAACTTTTACCTTATGACACATAATGATGATGAGGTAAATGATAATACTTTAATTTTAGATTTTACTTTTGAAGAGTTATATGATGCTTTTAATAACTTAATTGGTGATTTTAAGAAGTTATCACATGAGAATAAAAAACTAAAGAAATATAACCAACTCTTAACCAAAGATAAAGCTAAAGTAGAAAAAGATATGAAAGAACTACAAAATAAATTAAATGAATCTAGTGAACTACAAAATAAATTAAATGAATCTAGTGAAAAAAATGTATCTTTGCAAGATGAAATAGTAAGTCTAAGATCAATTATGGATAGATACATGATTAGTTTAAAAAATCTTCAAATATTAATTGATAATCAAAAGATGGTTTTTAATAAAGCCGGTTTAGGATACAATCCGCAAAGAAAATAAAAATTTCTAGGAAATATATTTGATAGATCACAAAATCAAAGAAAAACCATAACTTGTTTTAAATATAACAAAACTAGACACAAAGCATTTGAATGCATAATAAATGCAAATAAGAAATTAAATACAAATCAATCAAAGATAAGATAAATTTGGGTTCCAAAAGAAATCAATTGTGCTAACCTCAAGGGACCCAAGTTAACTTGGATACCTAAATCTACTTGATTTCATGTATAGGTGTGCTTGTCATCCGTGAGAACTAAAAGAAGATGGTATTTAGATAGCAGATATTCGAGGCACATGATGGGAGATAGATCCTAATTTATCTCTTTTGAAGTAATAGATGGAGGTTGTTAGATATATGTGCCCTAGAAGCCAGAATTGGCTGACACTTGTAATACACTTCTAGGGGCAAAATTGTAATTTTGACTATAATTAATGAAATGGGTTATTTTCTATCACACCTGTGTATTTAGTGTCTGTGATACATCCTTTGAGTTAATGATAATGATAATTCATATTTTCAAGAGTTGAAAATTTAAGACATGAATAATCATTATTAACTCATAAATAGCTCCCGACCATAGGATCATCACGAGGATGGTGATTGATCTGGAAGGTTGGTGTACGATCGCTTCTCTTTAGTAGATGAGTCTTGAGTCTACGGTGTGGAGACACCGGAGCGAGAGTACAGGTACTCGTTAGAGAACGAGGGCACTGAGCGTGACCACCTCGAGTAGTCATTAGGAAGTCTACCTTCTCGTCAATGACTGACTCGATGCTGCAGTAGTGTGTCTGGTTCTTTGACCTGAGATGCATCGGCAGTTCACCTTGAGGGTGTTATAGTTTGACTACACCATTACTCGGTCTCCTAGCCATATGGAACCCTGAGGTGTATGTTGGCTATAGCATGTTCATTGTAGGAACTGGATTGCATCAAGATGGAATCTATCTACCTCGGTGGTAGAGGAGTAGCCCTATGATGATCATGAGAATCAAGTCCAGAAATCCATGGCCATGGTAGAGTGAAATAATAGAAAGAGTTTCTATTTAGATTTTCACATTGGACTCGAATCGAATGATTACATCATATGACAGAGACTAGGGTTTGACGAGTTCACCTTAACCCTAATCTGATCGGGGCTCAAGATAGAAGAACTTAATCACACAGGTAGCTGCACCAAGAGGTTCGCATTCAGCTCTGATGGGTTGCCACCATATACTGCTAGGTGTCACTGGTGGATTTTGGGAGCAATTAGAATGATTTAGATGATCGATCATTCTAGCTGTTCGAATCAGAAGAGTTCTGATCCATCGAAAGGAGTTTCGATGATGTCTATGATAGAGATCATGACATATCCCATTACCATACAGAACTGAACCTAACTGGGTCACACAAACAAGGGTTTGAATCTGGTGATCATCAATTGAACTGATCTAGTTCAATTGATCTGAATGAGATTCAATTAGGTTCAAGGAAATCGTGCTAGCACTCGATTGAACCTAACGTTCTTCTTTTACTATCATAAATAAGTTGTCCTGACTGAGCCAAAGGAGTTTGTGCTCAATCAGAGGCCTTCATATGGTCTGACTGGAGGTTGTCCAAGTCAGAATAGGTTGTCTTATTTGTAAGACATTACCTGCCATTTTTGGTCACCTGCCATTTCTTGTTCTTTGACTTTGGTCAAAAGTCTACCTTTGACTGGTCAAACGTTGACCATTGACCCTTTGACTTTTGACCACATGTCATGCACCTATTGGAGAGCTGGTGGGGGCTTGTCCCCCTGCCAGAACCTGGCAAGGAGAAGGGCGCACGCCAAGGGTGGCGTGAGCCCAAGTAGGAGGCGCCTAGGAGTCCTTGTTGGACAAGGACTCCACCTCCCTTTTGGATTCCAATCAGAGTTCTACTAAGAATCCAGTTTGACTGGTCTTAGGCGCCCTCTAAGGAGGAATCCAGGGGTCTCTTTTTCAACCAATCAGATTTAGATCTGATTTCACAAAGGGTTGTGATTGGTTGAGAGGAAGAGGAGTTGGATCACGCTTAGTCTATAAATAAGACCCTGCGCCCAACCCTAATTCCAAGTAAAGTCTTATTGAAAGAGATTTCCCACGTCCAAGGCTGCCTCTCCCCTCCTTCTCCATGCCATACTCTCTTCTCCCCTTGCTCTCCACGTCCAAAAGTGTTTTGGACTTAGTTTGGTGCGATTCAGATCAAGGAAAGGCGATCAAAAGCAAGAAGGCTGCGCTGCTGCAAAAGGACGACTGCAGATCTTCAAAAGAGTTTTGAAGATCCTCCAGATCAGATCCAGATCTGATTTTTGGAGGTGTGATAGAGAAGAAGAGGTTCTCCAGATCCAACCCGAGTGGATACCGGTAGAGGCCAGGCGCTTGCGTGGCTAAGATCCAGAACCTTCCGCTGCAATCAGGATCATCTACAGGGTAATAGGATTACCCAAATCAGGTAAATTAAATTTGATTTAATTTATCTTATTTTATTTTATTTATTAAAATAATAAGAATCAGATCTGAAACATATCAAGATCTGATTAAGATCAAGAGAAAATTTTTGAAATATATCTCTTGATCTAATCAGATCTGGACGAACCTGGACCGGGAAATCAGGATTTCCCTTCAACTGGTATCAGAGCCATGGTTCTAAAATTGTTTAGATCTGATTTTAATTTTATTTTAATTAAAAATAATGTGATTTTAGATGTCACATGAGATGTGATCAGATCTGAAATCAGAAAAATTAAAATTAAATGATTTGGATCTAAGAACATGAAGATATGCATGACTAGTTCTAGAATAGAATAGTTCTATAGAATAGTTTTGCATGTCTTTGATTTAATATGATTAAATCATATTTTAGATCTTCTTATTTACTATTTTCTGATATTATAAGTGTTATAATAACATCTGATAAACAGCAAATAAAAATTATTTAATTTTAAATATCATATGAGATATGATAGATGCATGACTAGACTAGTTGTAGAATAGTTCTACATAATTGTCTAGATTAGAATTTATTTTGATTAGATCAATTTAAATCTAATTTTTTAGATTATTATGTGATAATTTAGATCTGAAAACATGCATGATTATGATACATGAGATGTATGCAAAATATGCCTTGGTTAGATCTAAATTTGTATATGAGATATATGATATAGATCTATAACTGTTTTGTAGATTTACATGTTCCTGATTAAGGCGTTCCTCTTGGCCGTCCGGTCATAAGAACGAAGAAGGGTTTAAAGGCCCTCTCTTCCCATTCGATGGGGTGTTCTTATGACGTGTAGGGGTGCTGCGTGTTCGTCCTTAATCAGAAACCCAAAACTTACTTTCTGCAAAACCCTAGATCCTGAAACCCTAGGATTTATTATGCATATTTTGTTTATGAACCCAACTTAATTAAGAATTAAGTTTATTGAATATAAATTAGGTCTAAAATTGAGAATTTCAGATCTAAGACATATTCATAATACTGGGTTCGGGCTTGGGTAGCTCAATTAGGTCTAAGCGGTTGATCAAACCGAATCAAGAGTTGGTTAGATGGGATCAACAATGCTTAAATTGACCAGCCTAATAGGATTAAGTCTGGGTCAAGATCGAGTCACGATCAAGCAAGACCTAATTAGGCTCAGAGGTTAGAGTCTGGATTGTAGGCTAACCCAATTGGTTCTGACTCAACAATTTGGTGTCTAAGGTAAGTTTGGCACAGACGACCGACTGGTTTTTAATTGGAAGCTACTCGACCTGAATGCGTTCTTGTGCGAGTTAACGGCATATTCCTTCCACCGGTCTCACTTACCTGGCCATATCTGTTGACACAGTTCTGATCTGAGGTGGTCAATAATCCGAGCTGACCCATGCCACTAGGTTAGTCATAATTGTTATGACTAAGCCAAGTCTAGTTTAATGAGACCTGAATCAATTCTCCCTAAGAAAAGATTAAGTCCGAGGTCTTCCACCATTGTAGACGTGCGGGCCCTTCCCGGGGTTGATTGTTCTCGGCTGGATACAGTGGCTCAGTTGCACCGGGAAGACGCAACCATGTCTATTAGGCATTGGATGCTATGGGCTGGAGGATGAGTTGGGCTCAATATTCCGGATACGGTGAGAGACCCAATTAGGAACCCAGTCTATGCAAATGGTGGGTCTGACTTAACTAAGGAGTGGATCAATATTCCGGATACGGTGAGATTCATGAATTAGAGACCAAGTTTGGGTGCACCATGATTAGAGAATCATTGAACAAGAGTTGTTCACTCATTGGCTAACCCATCACCAATAACTGTTAGGTGAGGTGATGAGTCAGTTGGTGAGACCGCACCACCCACTAGAAATCATCAATCGCGGAGATTTTCGCATCTCTACAGAGGGAGTGTAGGGATCCGAGAAAATAGTGGGAGCTAATTTGTTTAAAAATAAAATCCCTAAACAAATTGGTCAAGTCAAAATTACAGTATCTAACTAGAATCTTTGACTCTCTACAGGAAAATGTCTGCGTCCAACCCACTGGCACGTATCCTAGACACACATAGACTGACTGGACCCAATTATAAAGATTGGCTCAGGAACTACAAAATTGTTTTGGGTTCAGAGAAGTTAACACATGTTTTGGACCAGGACCCTCCCACCTTACCAGCTCGTCCATCCACTGAACAGAGAGCGTCTCTGGAAAAATGGATTGACGAAGACAATAAGGCCAGATACTACATGTTGGGCTCGATGTCTGATGAGCTCCAGCGCCAACATGAAGATATCGGGACTGCTCGCCAAATGTTGGCTCACCTGCAGGAGATGTTTGGTGAACAGAGTCGCGCAGCCAAATATCAAGTCACGAAACGACTTTTTAAGGCTAAGATGCGTGATGGGCAGTCAGTCCAAGATCACTGTCTGACAATGATCAAGGACATGGAAGAGCTTGAGAAGCTCGGTGTGAAGTTGGACTTGGACTTGCAGAATGATATTATTCTGCAATCCTTGACTGATGCATATGGGCAATTCATCATGAATTACCACATGCATAAACTTCAAAATTCCTTGGCCGAGTTGATGAATATGCTGGTTACCGCTGAGCTTTCTATGAAAGGTTCTAAAGGCTCAGTTCTTGCTATGGAACGGACTTCTTCCAAAAGAAAGTCTTATGGAAAGAAAAAGAAGTCTGTGAAAAAGCAAAAGGTAGAAGGATCAAAGAAGAAGAAGGCAGAACCGAAGAAGAAGGTCGATGGCAAAGGAAAGTGTTTCCATTGCAACAGCGACGGCCATTGGAAGCGGAACTGCCCTACTTACCTGGCCACCCTGAAGAACAAGAAGGAAGGTCCTTCTGGAGGTATGCTCATTATTCGAGCAAAACGTGAATGCCAAACGACCTAGGGATAGTCCAAACGACAGATATCTATGGCACCTGAGTGAATGCCTAGGAACATACCTAGGGATAGCAGATCCAAATGAACAGAATATCTATGGCACCTGAGGCTAGGTTGATCATATCCATTCAGAAGATAGTCATATAACCAAATTGAATGAGAAAAATGGGCTATTGAGTCCATTGACTTTTGAGTCATATCCAACTTGTGAATCTTGTCTTCAAGGCAAAATGACTAAACTCCCTTTTGTTGGACATGGGGAGAGGGCCACAGATCTCCTTGCCCTAGTACATACTGATGTGTGCGGCCCATTCGATGTGCCGGCTAGAGGCAATTTTGTCTACTTCATTACCTTTACCGATGATCTGTCTAGGTATGGGTATGTGTATCTTATGAGACATAAGTCTGAAGCCTTTGAAAAGTTCAAAGAATTCAGACATGAAGTAGAAAAACAAACTGGAAAACCCATTAAGGTTCTTCGATCAGATCGAGGAGGTGAATACCTTAGCCGGGAATTCCTAGACTATCTTAAGGAAAATGGCATAGTCTCTCAATGGACTCCACCAGGAACACCTCAACTCAACGGGGTTTCAGAACGGAGAAATCGGACTCTATTGGATATGGTTCGATCCATGATGAGCTTCACAGACCTCCCAGATTTTCTTTGGGGACATTCATTATTAACTTCAATCTATTTACTGAATAGGGTTCCCTCTAAAACCGTTCCTACCACACCGTATGAGATATGGCACGGTAAGAAACCAAGTCTGAGTCATCTCAGAATTTGGGGTTGTCCGGCTTATGTCAAAAGACAACAAGCGGACAAGTTAGAGTTTAGGTCCTTTAGAGCTCGATTCATAGGATATCCTAAAGAGTCATTAGGATACTATTTCTACATTCCAGAAGACCACAATGTGATTGTGAGTCGACATGCCATATTTCTTGAAAAATAGTTTATTCAAGATAGTGGCATTGGAAAGCAGATTAAGCTTGATGAGAAAGTCTCACAAGCAGAACGAGCTAAGGACCAAGTGGAACCAAATCAGGTTGAGCCAATAAGAACACTACCTCCTCCACCTCGTAGATCGGAAAGAGTTTCCCGTCCCCCTGAAAGATACTTAGGTATTATTTCAGAGGATGTAGAGGAAATGTTCCTCATAGGTAATGGTGCTCATGGTGATGATCCCAAAACCTACAACGAGGCGATATCAGATATCGACTCCGAGAAATGGCTTGAGGCAATGAAGTCAGAGATCGACTCGATGCACTCAAACCAAGTCTGGACCTTGGTAGATCCACCAGAAGGTATAGTACCTATTGGGTGTAAATGGATCTTCAAGAGAAAGATTGGTGCAGATGGGAATGTGGAGACATTCAAGGCTAGACTGGTGGCAAAAGGTTATAGTCAACGTGAAGGCATTGACTATCAGGATACCTTTTCCCCGGTAGCTATGCTAAAATCCATCCGCACATTGCTTGCTGTTGCAGCCTATTTCGATTATGAAATATGGCAAATGGACGTGAAAACGGCATTCCTAAATGGATATCTTGAGGAAGATATCTATATGGAACAGCCGCTAGGTTTCACATCCAGTGATACTGATCACAAGGTTTGCAAGCTGCAAAGGTCCATATATGGACTTAAGCAAGCATCTCGGAGCTGGAACACTCGTTTCAATGATGTGATCAAAAAGTTTGGTTTCATCAAAAATGAAGAGGAACCATGTGTTTTCAAAAGGGTCAGTGGGAGCGCTGTTGTCTTCCTCGTATTGTACGTGGATGACATCCTCCTTATTGGGAATGATATTCCCATGTTGACATCAGTCAAGATGTGGTTGTCTAAGGAATTCTCCATGAAAGACCTAGGTGAAGCATCCTTTATTCTAGGAATTAAGGTCTATAGGGATAGACCGAATAGGATGCTAGGACTTTCACAGAAGATGTACATAGAGGAAGTACTAAAGAGGTTTAGTATGGAAAACTCTAAGAGGGGATTAATACCCTTCAGACATGGTATTCATCTTTCCAAGAAGATGTGCCCCAGCACACCTGAGGAAATAGAACGCATGAGCAAGATCCCTTATGCTTCTGCAATAGGGAGCCTCATGTATGCCATGCTATGTACACGACCTGATATAGCCCATGCTGTGAGTGTCACAAGCAGATATCAGTCAAATCCAGGTGAAGAACACTGGACTTCTGTGAAATGTATCCTTAAGTACTTGAGAAGAACTAAGGATATGATGTTGGTCTTTGGTAATGGAGAACTCCAAGTTCCAGGGATACACAGACTCGGACTTCATGTCCGATATAGATGATCGAAAGTCGACATCTGGAAGTCTGTTTGTGTGCAATGGTGGAGCTGTCAGCTGGAAGAGTTCCAAGCAAACTGTGATAGCAGATTCCACCATGGAAGCAGAATATATAGCTGCATCAGAGGCTGCAAAGGAAGCATTCTGGTACAAGAAGTTTGCTGCAGAAATTGGAGTAATGCCATCAGATGCCATTCCTCTTTACTGCGACAACAATGGCGCCATAGCCCTTGCTAAGGAGCCGAGGTCTCACCAGAAGTCCAAGCACATTGAGCGGCGATATCATCTCATCCGCGATTACCTTGAGAAAGGTTACGTTGAGGTCAAGAGAGTCAACTCCGCAGATAATGTGGCAGACCCACTTACAAAGCCGTTGGGCCAGCAGAAGATCGAAGCCCACCTTGAGAAGATGGGACTTAGACTTGTAGCCAATTGGCTTTAGGACAAGTGGGAGATTGTTAGATATATGTGCCCTAGAAGCCAGAATTGGCTGACACTTGTAATACACTTCTAGGGGCAAAATTATAATTTTGACTATAATTAATGAAAATGGGTTATTTTCTATCACATATGTGTATTTAGTGTCTGTGATACATCCTTTGAGTTAATGGTAATGATAATTCATATTTTCAAGAGTTGAAAATTTAAGACATGAATAATCATTATTAACTCATAAACAGCTCCCGACCATAGGATCATCACGAGGATGGTGATTGATCCGGAAGGTTGGTGTACGAATCGCTTCTCTTTAGTAGATGAGTCTTGAGTCTACGGTGTGGAGACACCGGAGCGAGAGTACAGGTACTCGTTAGAGAACGAGGGCACTGAGCGTGACCACCTCGAGTAGTCATTAGGAAGTCTACCTTCTCGTCAATGACTGACTCGATGCTGCAGTAGTGTGTCTGGTTCTTTGACCTGAGATGCATCGGCAGTTCACCTTGAGGGTGTTATAGTTTGACTACACCATTACTCGGTCTCCTAGCCATATGGAACCCTGAGGTGTATGTTGGCTATAGCATGTTCATTGTAGGAACTGGATTGCATCAAGATGGGATCTATCTACCTCGGTGGTAGAGGAGTAGCCCTATGATGATCATGAGAATCAAGTCCAGAAATCCCATGGCCATGGTAGAGTGAAATAATAGAAAGAGTTTCTATTTAGATTTTCACATTGGACTCGAATCGAATGATTACATCATATGACAGAGACTAGGGTTTGACGAGTTCACCTTAACCCTAATCTGATCGGGGCTCAAGATAGAAGAACTGAATCACACAGGTAGCTGCACCAAGAGGTTCGCATTCAGCTCTGATGGGTTGCCACCATATACTGCTAGGTGTCACTGGTGGATTTTGGGAGCAATTAGAATGATTTAGATGATCGATCATTCTAGCTGTTCGAATCAGAAGAGTTCTGATCCATCGAAAGGAGTTTCGATGATGTCGATGATAGAGATCATGATGACATATCCCATTACCATACAGAACTGAACCTAACTGGGTCACACAAACAAGGGTTTGAATCTGGTGATCATCAATTGAACTATCCAGTTCAATTGATCTGAATGAGATTCAATTAGGTTCAAGAAAATCGTGCTAGCACTCGATTGAACCTAAAGTTCTTCTTTTGCTATCACAAATAAGTTATCCTATCTGAGCCAAAGAAGTTTGTGCTCAATCAGAGGCCTTCATATGGTTTGACTGGAGGTAGTCCAAGTTAGAAAAGGTTGTCTTATTTTATAAGACATTACCTACCATTTTTGGTCACCTACCATTTCTTGTTCTTTGACTTTGGTCAAAAGTCTACCTTTGACTGGTCAAATGTTGACCGCTGACTCTTTGACTTTTGACCATATGTCATGCACCTATTGGAGAGCTGGTGGGGGCCTATCCCCCTGCCAGAACCTAGCAAGGAAGAGGGCGCATGCCACCCTTGGCGTGTGCCCAAGTTGGAGGCGCCCTGGAGTCCTTATTGGACAAGGACTCCATCTCCTTTTTGGATTCCAATTAGAGTTCTCCCTAAAACCAACTTTGACTGGTCTTAAGCACCCTCTAAGTAGGAATCCTGGGGTCTCTATTCCCACCAATCAGATTTAGATCTGATTTTATAAAGGATTGTGATTGGTTGGGAAGAAGAGGAGTTGGATCACGCTTAGTCTATAAAATGGACCCTACGCCCAACTGAAAAGGAGATTGATTTGAGAAACCCCATGCCCCAAGGCTGCCTCTCCCCTCTTCCTCCATGCCAAACCACCTTCTCCCCTTCCTCTCCACATCCAAAAGGAGTTTTGGACCTTGGTTGGTGCGATCTAGGCAAGAGAAAGGCGATCAAAAGCTAAAAGGCTGCACTGCTGTAAAGGACAGCTGCTGATCTTCAAAAGGAGTTTTGAAGATCCTTCCAGATCAGATCCAGATCTGATTTTTGGAGACGTGATAGAGAAGAAGAGGATCTCCAGATCTAGTCTGAGTGGATATCGATAGAGGCCAGGCGCTTGCATGGCTAGATCCAGAACCTTCCGCTGCATACAGGATCATCAATGGGTAATTGGATTACCCAAATCAGGTAAATTTAATTTGATTTAATTTATTCTTATTTTATTTTATTTATTAAAATAATAAGAATCAAATCTAAAATATCTCAGATCTAATATAGATCAAAGAGAAAATTTTTAAAATATATCTCTTGATCTGATCAGATCTGAACGAACCTGGATCGGGAAATCAAGATTTCCCTTTAGTAGGTCCATCTATTAGGCCTATGCATTCCATCCACCTTGAGGAAGATCAGATTATCGATATTGTGCATCGAGTGATTGATGAGACGTTTGATCAACTTCTTGTTTTGGTAAAGCATGCTGTGGAGCATGCCCTTGCCAAGCAGCATCCTTAGACAGCTGTGGATCCATCCTCCTTAACTCATCCTGATCCTATCTTAGATTAGGCCATCTATAGTTGTATACCCTTGAGCTTAAAATCTATTTTGTATTTGATGTGATATCTGTAATGGTTTAAGTTCCTTTTGATCTTTTGATGTATGCCCACTTGGCTCTATATTTATGATCAAACTTTTAATATATATGTGAATGAAGTTTCCTATTTTCCTCAGTCGCATGTGCAATATGTGATGGATTATCTCTTGTGTATAATGTATAATGTCTAGTGCTCTTAATATTCTTGATGCGTAATATAAATGTTTATCTTTTTGATAATGACAAAAAGAGGGAGAAGGATAATAATGAGTGAATGTAATCTAAAAATTAAATATATAATAACTAATTTGAAGTATTTAATTTTAATTGATTCAAATATAGGAAGATGTATTTTGAAACCTCCAAAATTAATTGGCGCACATTAAGGGGAGTAAATACAAAAATTAAAACTTAATTTGAACATAGTGATCATATTCAAGGGGAGCATATGAAATTCAAAATGACATAAATAAATATATTGCATTTAAACTGATTGCATGAAAGTTATGTTGAAATTTGAAAGAAAGGTATACTCAAAGAATTTTATCATCATCAAGAAGAAGAAGATTATTGACCCTTAGACTGATTTTAATGATAACAAAAGTATTTAAGTATAATTTCTTAAGTTACTAGTATTGTTTTTGAGGATGTATAGTTTACAATGCTCTAAGTGACTTTTATCAATCAAATGGAGTATCATCAATCAAGAAGCTCTTGAAGGAAATCAAGACTTAATACACCCTAAAAAGAATAGATAATGAGAGATAAATCAAGTTTAAGAAGCAACTCTAGCCTACAAAAGAAATTAAAAAGAAAAGCTGTCAAAATCCAAATGGCATGCTTGGCACGCATCTTAGTCGACTAAGATTAGGAGTTAGTCGACTATGTATCAGAGAACAGCAAAAACAGAAAGCATAGAAAAATAAAAATTATGGACCTAGGAGACTTAGTCGACTAAGTCTTAGAGGTTAGTCGACTATGTTTCAAAAGATTGTAGAAGACAGAAAGCACAAAAAAGACTGAAATTGAGGTGCAGGCAACTTAGTTGATTCAGTCAAGAAGGTTAGTCGACTAAGTTACTGTAACGGCTAGTCTTTTCCAGAACTGCACTTTTTCAGCCTCAATTTTTTTCAACTGCTAGATTTTTGTGCCCAATGGCTAGGGCATTAAATGAGGCTTCTTCAAAGGTTTTAGAGTCATGGGAAAGCCTTGGAATATATAAGAGACATTTAAGAACTTCAAGAAGAACTTTTGTAGCACATATTCAAGAGCCTTCAAGCCTACACCAAGTTCATTCATTGAGAGCCATTAAGTGAAGTGAAGGAATTATTTTCTTGAGATCATCTTATCCTTCCAATCATCTTCAAATTAAGAGAAATCAAAGAAAACTATTGAAGAGCTTCAATAACTTCTCTCAAGCATTCAAGAAGAAGAGTAAGAGCAATCAAGCCTTCCATTCACAAACTCCTTTTAGCTTCATTGAGTTTTTCTTTCTAAACTTCTTTAATCATTATATCTTATTTGATTATAAGTTTCTTAGAATGAGAAACTTGGGGTTGGTCCAAGCCTAGAATTGGATATTGTAAAGGTTTGATTGATAAGCCTAGGTCAAAACCAATCGGAGTTGATTGTTAGCCCGAGAAAACAATCATTATAAAGGTTGTAGTTAGTGAGCCTAAGTAAAAACCAACTAGGTTGGATTATGAGCCCAAGAAAAATAATCAAACTATAATCAATTAAGTGATTATAGTTGAACTCTCAAGTGGTTTACTTGAGGAGTGGACGTAGGAACCGAGTTTGGCACTGAACCACTATAAAAGCTTGATCTCTTGTGCTTGTAATTGTGTTGTTTACATTGTTCATATTCTATACTTATATCTCATATTATTTCATCTAGCATACTACATTAAAATTTAGTTTAATTAAAGTTTAAATTTTTAAACACCCAATTCACCCCCCTCCCCTCTTGGGTGGCCATCCTCGGATAATAATTAGAAATTAAGTGCACTTAAGTTCTAATCAAACAAGAAATTGAGTTTCTATGTAATTGACTTATCTTATAAACCAATTAAACTTGACCTAATTAAGTTCAAACCAAATTTGATTGAATTTAATTCAATTAGACTCGATCTTAGTCCTAATGCTCAATCAAATTGAGTTAATTAGCAATCCAATTGCTAATTAAATCCTCCTATAATACTTGTACTTGATCAATCATCAATCGTATTGATGATTCGATCCTTAAATGATTATTAATCATTGATTAACCATCCGATCAGTTAGAAATCTCTTATGCATGTGAACCCAAAGGTTTGAACCTAAGCAGGTAGCATAGGAACAAATTTCTGAACCAATCAAAATGACCATCTAGTAATGGTACCCAACGTCCATATAGATCGAATATATGTAAAGCAACATTCTAGAACCTTGGCCTATGATTATCATATAATTTATCCCTTTGATCCTTAATACTTAGGATGACTTTGAGTTAACTATCAATACTCAAACAGTTCATACATATTATGTTCTTAACCTTACAAATCCCATCACTCCTTCGGAGGATGACCCAGGCCTAGGTTTTGCTCCATTGAAACACAGCAAGACATTCACTCCTAAAATCAGGAGTGGTCAATCCCATCTTGACTTACGCACTGACTCTGTAAGTATTTGACTATACCCAAAAATCCTTCGTTACTATATTAGAAATACAAATAGTTCGGCACTAAAGTATAGTGAGTTGCTTGCAAGTCACCATGGTGATCCTAAGTCAGAGAGACACTTATATCCATAGCCTTTGCTAGCTACTCTTGATAGTAGAGTGCTACATTGGTCACATTCAGTGTAAATATACTTCTAAATCTCACCTATATGCCATACCAGTATCTCCCCACTACTTTGTTATGAGGATAGCCAACGCATATGGTATATAGCGATCTATACTCGATAAGTTATCATTCAAGGTAATAACCTATTATTTGGTCATGAACAATTTTAAGAACCATTTGATAAATCCTCCATTATCGATTGATTATGGTTTTAGATCATGACATAGAAGTTCATTTAAGAAAGATAGATAATTTATGATAAATAAGTTAAATAACTTTTATTAATTGATAATTCATATATAAATTACATGTGTAGCACAATCATCTATAACTTAGATGATGGGCTTTAGGATATATTTTCTAACACTACCCACTACCTAAACTTGGTTTGAGAGTTCTACAAAAGCCTTAGATGCAATTCAAGTAGAGTAGAAGTTGTTGTGAAAGGAACTCAGATTATTCTCATGGAATAGAGATTTGCAAGGATCTTATGGATGCTTCAACAAGGAATAACACCTACTGGATTATTAGATAGCAAAGAGGCATTGAAAAATATTTTGGAGGCTAAAAAAGTAAATGTGATGAAGGAGCTCTATGCGAGTCACCTTTCTACAGATATGAGGACCTCTTCATCACATCAATGGGAGGATCTTGCTCCCCAAGTTATGTCAGTTCCACTTCGTATCAAAGTGGGATTTGATCATCATGGTGCATATCATCCTGGGTTATTCCGCTCAACCTACTGGTGATAATGTTTGCTTATATGAGAGAGGTAGCAAGGAGAGCGAAGGCATACCTATCATATGGAATTGCATTAACATAATCTTTTGAGAGTTTGGAGTATCTCACATGGGGAAGACTGTGAGAGCTCTGATGCACTCTAATACCTACAATGAGCGGTCGCTACATTGGATGGGCTACCATAAGTTGCAAGGGAGATGAATCAAGAGGATCTCTGGTCAAGAGTGATAGATAGAGGAGACTAGACAAAGCAGAGTATAGCTAGAATCTGAGCTAGTGTCACCTCCTTTAGCAACAGTAGAACCTTAGATCCCCAAAATATTAGAATCTTCTATTTCTACCCCACCAGCGACACCAGTGGGAACCTCGAAGCCCACTCGACTTTCCTCCACTTGCCTTGATGATGAGTAGATGAGGAGGATACCATATCTGATATGGGACAGATTGAGGACAAAGCAAGAGCAGATCATGGCACAACAATCACACCAGACTGCTTCATTGGTTCAGATAGAGCTTCAGAGTTTGTGGAGTGAGGTTGGCAGATTGTTTGATCAGATTAGTCCTCTTGAGTAGTAAGATAGGCTGAAGGATCACACTGACTTATCTACATTAGCTTAGGATGCTACTCACCTCAAGAGGCATATTAAGGTAGGATTTGGTCAAATTCAGTTTGATGTTAGAGACCTTGGAGCCTCTTAGTGCTTTGGGATCTTTCATTTCAGACCACTATTGGGAGATTGATGGCACAAATGAAGATCATTGCACTAGGAGGTACCACAGTAGTCACCACCAGCGGTCGAGGTGTTGCCCAGAGGTAGCAACCCAAAAGGGAGGGGGGGATGAATTTGATTTATAAAATTTTTGGCCAAATTTAGCTTTAAGAAAGTATGTGCTTCTAATAAGATTAATTTAGATGATTGTGTTGTATATTTGAGGTATATATGATGTAAGCAACAACAAAATTAAGATATAAGCAAGCAAAGCAAATATGAAAAGTAAATAGAGAAAGCATACCATAAAGACAAAAAAATTTATAGTGCTTCGGAGCAACCAGCTCTTACGTCCACTTTCGAAGCTATCCCCTTCGCAATTCTACTATAATTTCTAGATTATAGTACATTTATTTTTTTAGGCTCACAAAATCTAGTTGGTATTTTGGACTCATCCATTGGTTTTTGGGACTCACCAACCAAAACTTAACACTGTTAGTTTTTTGGGTTCACTAACAACCCAATTAATTTTCTAAGCTCACCAATCAAAACCTATACAACATCTAATTATGGGCATGGACCGACCTAATCCTCAAGTTTTTTTCTTCTAAAGAAACTTGTAAAAAAATAAAAATACAAGATGAATAAAATTTAGTACAAAACAAAAATAAAAAAAGGGAACTCCTTTTAAAGTGTGAAGAAGAGGTTGAATTGATGCTCTTTGAAGGCTTGAACACTCTTCTTTGAATGCTGAGAGGATGCTTGAAAAGTTGTGGAAGATCTCTCATGAAAGCTTTATAAAATTGAAGCTTGGTTCCTCTCTATTTTCTCTATTTTTAATGATATTCAATATTCCCTGTAAGAAGTGATAATTTCTCTTTCTAAATCCTTAATCTCTTATCCTAATTATTTCTCTAACTTTTTTTATATTTAGGAGTTGCTTTTGAGTGAGTTTTGGCTATTAGGAGACTTGAACTAGTCGTTGGAGTGGAGAAAAGCTTATTAGAGAAGTGCAAAAGAAAACTGGCCATTTTGCCCTGTCCCGTGCTTAGGATCGACACTTTTTTCTTTGGGGTCGATACTTTTTTCTCAAGTATCGACACTTTCTGCTCTGGGGTCGACACCTCCTGGGATTTAAAAAATCTTTGCTCTCTATCTTCTATTCTATGCAACAACGGTTGACCCTGAGATCGTCTTCTGGCATAGGGGTCGATCTTAGGATGGTCCCTTCTATATATCAGCACGTGCCAAAGGGCTTGGATCGACACCTTTGCTCCTAGGGTTGACACCTGGACTTTCCAAACTTTGACATCTTTACTTCTTTGCTTCATTTCAGGATACGAATCGACACCTTTGGATTTTGGATCAATACTTCTAAGTCTGAAACTCAAAATTAATTTCTTTGAAGCCCTTGACTTGATAATTTTTGTATGGATCTTTTCTTAGATTAATTCTTCAATCTGAACACCTGGAAAGACCTACATCTACTTATGAAATACATGATTAAATACTCAAACACTTAAAATTTGGTAATCATCAAAATCAATCATGAGGTCCACAATCTCTCTCTTTTTGATGATGGCAAAACTTTGAGTATATGCATAGAAATAAAGTTTGATAAGTTTTAATAAATTGGCTAGTATAAATCATGAAGTGATACTATGCACAAATATAAATACAAACTTTATGAAAGCTTTCATTTAACTTAAATTCAAATTCATATATTTTTTTAAAAAGCCTTTTAATAAGCTCCATGAAATGTATAAGTCAAGCATAGCATATACTCAACAATTCTTATTCTTCTTCCCATTTTTGACAACATCAAAAAAAAATCTTATGGAAAGAAATAAGAAATATTATCAAAATCAATCAAAATTTAGATAAATATATCAAAATCAATTTAAGTTTATGAGGGTGTTAAATTTGAACTTCATAGGATATTTGATATAAAAAGTGAGAATGTTTGATATCAAATTTATATTGATGTCACTCTCCCCATTTCAAAAATATTTATGTTTTGATGTTATCAAGATATTTGAGGGATAGAACTTTCTCAAAATATTTTAGCATAATTAATACCAAGTAAAGTATGTCTGAAGCCAAAAATTTATTTGATACTACCAAAGTAGATTTTCAATTTAAGTTTCAAAATTAGAGCTTTTTAATTAAAAACATGTATAACATGATATTTATTCTTTCCTTTTCTTAAAATAAATCTAACAATTTAATTTAGAAAAGGTATGTATCACTAATGTATAAACAAAATCTGCAAATCAAGTTTGAATTTTGAAAGTTTCCCATATGGTAGAACTCAAAATTATTTTTAGATCTTTAAATGAATTTTAAGCTTAAAAGTGTGTCAAATTTGACTTGTTTGTTGTATGGAAAATGTTTCAACTTCAAATTGACTACTATTAGTTTTCAAGGAAGTTTGGTAATGTAAGTAGGTCAAGAGGAATAACATATGAGAATCTAGGTTTTACATGAATTTGGAACAAAATGAAATTGGATTTTCTTACCACAAATCAATTTGAATTTTTCAAGATAAAACATGATTTGTCATACAAACAAAATTCAGATTTAGAGTATGCTTCAAGTTTAGTTAAGCTCCAAATAATTATTAAAGATAATTAGTCAGTCAATTTATGTAAGATAAGTTAAAAGATTTAACACACAACGAAAAGCAAGGTATATGAAGTATTTCTCCTCCTTTTTCTTTCAAATTAAGCACATTTAACATGAATTAATCATAAAATTCAGAATTTGAAAGTGAAATGTATTTTTAGTCAATTTATCATTTCTTCTTTAATGTTTTCTCCTCTGTTTTACAAACATAGCCTTTTTCAAAACTAAACAAAATTTTAAGAGTGTTAAGCATTAAATGAGTAAGTCTAATTATTAATTAATTCACATATCAATCAACCAACCAAATCATTCACTCAAGAAGATACAAAATGATATGATGGAAAAAGTAATGAAAGGTTTCTTTTAGAATTAATAACATCATTCATCGAAGTCTTAAAATTTATTCTTTTTAAGAAAACAAGAATCAAAATTTATTCTTTTTGTGTTAAATATTTTTGCCTTCCAATTGTTCTCCCTCTTTAATGAGCACTTTTTAAATTTCATATTATCAAAATTAAATATTTATATTCATTTAAATTATAATTTTTTAGAATTTGCTCTCCTTTACTTTTGTAGTAAAAGCCAAATTCAAAGATATAAAAAGGTAACTAGACATCAAACAAATTAATATCAATCAAGGCATTTTGTCACCATAGTTTTCAAAAGAAGATATCTTTTTCATTTACTCCAATAGATGTGGGGAGACTTAAAATATCATGCTGAAATTCAGGTTAAAGCCATTTCAACCATAGCATGATATATAAAGAAGAGCATGTTGGTCTTTAAAATAAAAATATTCACATTATTATATAAATTTATTGCAAGCATCAAAATCAATCAATTATATGTAAGAAGTATTTCAAGCAAAGAATTTCATATGCATGCATATTATTTAGTGGATTTAATTAATAAAAAAGATTATAATAATCATTGATGGTATGATGAGAGTAAAGTTTAGATTATACCAACAATCACCATCCATCATCTTTCATTTCCAAAGCATCCAAGCAAGAAAAACTTTCTCTTTTAAGCTTATTGAATTCTTAGCATACCTACAAAATCATTTCATAATTTTTGGTACTCAAGCCATCTTGGGTCCATAGGAGTTAGTGTTCAAGATTCTTTTTGGAATCCAAATTTATTTAATCAAGGTTTGGCTAATTCTATTAAAATTGCATTCCAAAATCTTATAGCCAATTTGATTACATTTAAAGCACTTAATAGAATGATCTTTAGTTGAAGCTTTTGTGAAGATCTTTTTAGCATTTTGCCTTTTTCTTGACATATTAAAATCTATTTCTACTTTATTAAAAATAGTTCCATTAGTTTTTATCATAGATTGAAGATTTTGAAAGTTAATTGTAAACTTTTCAGCAATAGATTTTAAAACTTCAATCTCTCTTCTTAATTTTTTATTTTCTTTTAAGAGTTCTTTCTTTTCATTTAAAAAAATTTTATTTTCTTTTAGAAAAAATTTTAAAGTATCATTTTTTTTAAGCTCAATATTTTCTTTAACTATCAAATTTTTAGATTTAATTAATTTTTCTTTTTCTTTAGTTAAAAAATTCTTCTCTTCCATTAGATTGAGATTATCCTTTTTAAACTTCCTACTTTTCTGCCTTAACTTTTTATATTTATGCATTAGCTCATTAAAGGCATCAAGTAGTTCATCAAAAATAAAATTGGATGAATTATCAGAACTTACCTTATCCTCTAAGGCCATGAGGCAAAGATTCTTATTCTCTTCTTCCCCATCCGAGCTTGACGAGTCACCACTTTTCCAAATCCCTAGTAAAGCACTCTTCTTCATCTTTTTGGGGTACATTTGATTGTTGGTGATAATTTTCTTCTCTTTTTTCTCCTTCTTCTTCTTTATGTCTTTCTTCATGAGAAACGTTTTGAACTTTCTTGAAAGAAGTACCATGTCCTCATCATCTTCTTCTTCATCTTTCTCTGACTTATCACTTTCTTGATAATTTGAAGTAGACTCGAAGGTGATGGACTTCATTTTTCTTGGCTCCTCTTCTTCTTCCTTTTGAGCCATATGCATCTCATGGGTCATAAAAGAACCCATGAGCTCCTCTAGGGATAGCTTGGTGAGATCTTTTGCTTCTTGTATTGCCATCATCTTAGCTTTTCATTCTTTAGGCAAAGACCTAAGCACCTTGCAAATAAGATCATAGTTAAAATAAATTTTGTCTAGACCATTTAAAGCATTTATAATTTTAGTAAACTTAGTGAACATATCCAAAATGGACTCATATTTTTTCATTTTGAACATTTCATATTTATGAACAAGCAAGTTAATTTTAAATTCTTTGACTTGGCTTGTTCCTTCATGAGCTATTTCTAATATATCCTAAATTTCTTTAGCTGATGTGCAAGATGATATTCTATTAAACTCATGCATATCTAAGGAACAATAAAGTACATTGATGGCTTTTGTATTTAATTGAGTCATCATTTTATCGAATTGATCTCATTTCTTTTTTGGTTTGGAAAGAGTTATATCATTTACAATTTTTGTGGGTGTGTGTGATCCTTTAGTTATGATTTTCCATAAATCATAGTCTAAAGCTTGTATGAAGATTCTTATTTTAATTTTCGAAAAAGTATAGTTGGTTTCATCAAATAGAGGTGGTCTAGAAGTGGATTGTGTTAGGATAGATCCATCAACTGTGGAATACAGGTCATCCACCCAAGATCACTATAGGAAATATGACACTATCTATTACTATAAAAAGATAGAAGAAGATAAACAAACACAACCATATACGTAGTTTGACCCAAGTGCCTACATCCACGGGACATATAATGCTCTCATAGAAATCCAGAAGCACTCACCCATATAATAGAGGAGATACAATCTCAACTCGCAAACCCTCTTTCTCAATCCAGAAGCACTCACCCATATAATGCTCTCATAGAAATCCCACGAAGATCTCTCTCATAGATCTACTGGTCTGAGGTCCTCGACATCCCTGGACACTCTATGATCCTCTCAACCTCTACATCAAGTCCCAACCTTTGTCCCTAGGCAACCCTACCATTCCAGGACACTCCAAGCTTCCTTGATGATCTTGGCGCTCCCTGACGTAGGTGGTGTGGTACTCCCAAGCCTTGGGAGGCCATGGGCGGAGCTAGGGTGAGAGCTCCGAAGAGGCTAGGATAGGTGTGGTCCTAGGGCTAGGACGGGAGTTGTCCTAGGGTGGAGGTGGCATGTAGCTCTCCACGGGCTTGAGGTTCGGGTATTGAGGGCCTCAAGGGGCTTGGTTGGTGTTTCGGAGACTTAGAATTCAAGGTAGAGTAAGAAACCAAAGTCGGAGAATCAAGACTGTAGAAAGGACATTTTCTGTAGGTTAGTCAGCTCAGTCCAAAATTGGATCGGCTAAGTCTCAGAGCATAGGTAAAATAGAAAGATCAAGTTTTGGAACTGCATGCATGACACAGAACTAGACCGACTCAGTTTCAGACTGAGTCGACCTAATAAAACTTAGTCGACTCAATGCTAAGACTGAGTTGACTCAGTGCGCGGGGAGAGTTATGCAAGGGTCTATTTTGGGCTAGGGTCTTGGTTGATCATAGGGATCTTAAGACCTAATTTGAGAGGTCTTAAGGGAGCTAATTCATATATGGGTTGAAATTAGATTCAGGGGATGAGAGCATGTGAGACTTGGGCTTGGTGAGTGCTTTCATGTATTGGGTTAGCCCAAGAGAGTTTTTAAGTTGTGGTTTATTAGGATTCATATAGGAACTCTAGGATATATAAACCAGAATATTGTAACTTTTACAATAGAAAGGAATAAAATTGAGCTTTTCTCCCTAACTCTCTTCTGTCTGATTCTAACACTAAAACCCTAGCTTCTCTCGTATTTCTTAGATCTTCTTCAGTTTGCTGGATTAACACCCAGGTTCATGCAAGAGATGGAATCTACAACTATGGCTCTGAGTAGCCGTAGGAACAACAATTGGTATTAGAGCAAGGTTGAGCATGAAGGAGAAAGAAGATCAATTTTCAGTAGAGATCAACAGCAAGATTCAGATCTAAAGGCTTTCTTTAGGCTTCATGAGGAAGAAAGAGATCACAGGACTGCTATCCACCATCCCTAGTCAAGGTATTTCTTAGTCTATTTGTTATTATTTGATTTGGATTGATTATGGTGAACAATAGGTTGAAGGTAGGATTAGAGAAGTTTGATGGAAAAGAAAGTTTCATAATGTGGATGATAAGGGTGAAGGATCTATTGGTTCAGATGAGGTTGGATTCGGCCTTGGAAGATAGGTCGAAGGAGATCACAAACAAGGAGTGGGTGTCCTTGGAGAAAAAGGTATGTGCCATGATTAGAACTTATTTGGTGGATGAGGTTTTATATGGTGTGTTAGAGGAGAGAACACCCAAGGGATTATGATCGAGGTTGCAGCAGTTGTACATGAAAAAGAACATGTGCAACAAGTTGATGCTGAAGAAGCAACTGTATAGCCTTCGGATGCAGGAGGATGAGGATGTTGCAGGGCATATTTAGCAATTCGATCAAATGAGCATGGACTTGCTCAATATAGGGGTGGATTTAGAAGAGGAGGATAAGAGTCTATTATTGCTGTGTTCGCTATCTAAGAGCTTCGATTTATTGGTGACAACTTTGCTGTATAGTAAAAAAACACTGGTGTATGAGAAGATCGTATCAGTGCTCAGGTCCAATGAGCAGCAAAAATGGATGACGAAGAGGAAGGTCTTTCAGGAGAGTCTTGTGGTTTCAAAGAAGCATAGGAAAGGAAAGAAGGTCAAATAGAGGGGCAGCAAGGGATCCAAGAGATGCTTCAAGTGTGAACAAGTAGGGCACTTTAAGCGGAAGTGTTTATTTTGGAAGAAGTGCAAGGAAGGAGAAAACTCGAATTCCATCAGTACAGTTGTTGAAAGTGAAGATTCGAATGAAATCTTGGTGGTCTCGGAGGAGCCCACAGGATGCGATGTATCTGAGATAATTTTGGATAGGTCTACAGAGTGCAGAGGGTCCAAAGGGGCAGCGACGATATTCGAGGTATAGCAGCAGGCCCAGTAGTGCAGCATTGGGTGATTGACCTCGAGGGCCTTGAAGATAGAGTTAGCTTCTATGGCATCAAGGGGACTTCAGCTCTAGGTGGAGCATGGGGCAGAGGTGGCTTCATGGGTGGAGGAAGCTATGACATGAATTCAGAGTAGAGGGGTGCAGAGGGAGGATCTATATCCCAGTACCAGTGTCAGGACTGTATAGATCTAGGTGGAGAGGATTGTGCAGGAAGATAGGTGTGGCTCTGAGGGGATAGTATCAGGTGGAGCATCAAGGTATATGGTGAGTGCCAGTAAAAAAACATTGCATGATCTCTAGGAAAGTATAAGACAAGTGATGCAGCTGCCAAATAGAAGGATACTTATAACTCCAAAGGTGGTGCAGAGAAACAAGCCAAGGACTTCAGCGATGGAGGTAGTCATCCCGAATGCCTCAAAGGGAGCTCAGTAGTTGATGAAGAATGGAAGTGGCAAGGTGAGCATGAGGGGCTATCAAGACATGCAGGGATAGCAGGATCGTGTAGGAGGATGTCGCCAGGGGTGCTAAGGCTTGGGCATACCAAGATGGAGATTGTAGGTGGTGTGGTGCTCCCAAGCCTTGGGAGGCCATGGGTGAAGCCAGGGTGAGGGCTTCGGAAAGGCTATGACAGATGTGGTCCTAGGGCTAGGATAGGAGTTGTCCTAGGATGGAGGTGGTATGTAGCTCTCCACAGGCTTGAGATTTGGGTATTGAGGACCTCAAGGGGTTTGGTTGATGCTTTGAAGACCTGAGATTCAAGGTGAAGTAAGAAACTAAAGTTGAAGAATCAAGACTGCAGAAAGGACATTTTTTGCAGGTTAGTCGGCTCAGTCCAAAATTGGGTCGGCTAAGTCTCAGAGCATATGAAAAATAGAAAGATCGAGTTTTGGGACTGCAGGCATGACACAAAGCTGGGCCGGCTTAGTTTCAGACTGAACTGACCCAGTGAAACTTAGCCGGCTCAGTGCTGAGACTGAGCTAACTCAGTGCGCGGGCAGAGTTATGCGAGGATCTATTTTGGGCTAGGGTTTAGGTTGATCCTAGGGGTCTTAAGACCTAGTTTGAGAGGTCTTAAGGGGGCTAATTCATGTATGGGTTGGGATTAGATCCAGGGAATGAGAGCATATGAGACATAGGCTCGGTGAATGCTTTCATGTGTTGGGTTAGCCTAAGGAAGTTTTTAAGCTATAGTTTATTAGGGTTCATGTGGAAACTCTAGGGTATATAAATCAGGACATTGTAACTTTTATAAGAGAAAGGAATACAATTGAGCTTTTCTTTCTAGCTAAAGAAATACAATTGAGCTTTTCTTTCTAGCTCTCTTTTCTCTGGTTCTAACACCAAAACCCTAGCTTCTCTCATCTTTCTTAGATCTTCTTCAGTTTGCTAAATTAACACTCAGGTTCATGCAAGAGATCGGATCTACAACTATGGCTCCGAGCAGCCATAGGAACAACACCTGAGACCTCTTGGCTCTCCCTAAGATAGGGTGCAGGTCTTCCTGGGAAGCCCTTAACACTCTATGCTGAGATACTCTCTTTGATTGCTGCATCATCGAGCCTCTCTCAGCCTCCGTGCCTCTCGGAAGGCGCTACTGTAGCACTCTAGTGCTTCCTGTCTTGTCTCTATGCCGCTTGAGAGATTTTCACAAGACTTGCTTCACTCTTTAGGTCGTCAGGCCTTCTTATAAGTCCTAATCAATTCAATAGCCATCTGATCAACTCCCGCATGCTCTCCTAGCTGTTAGATAGCACAACAGCTCCATAAACTCCGTGACTAGACCTGATCCATGAGTAAGGAGCCGTAGATCCTATGAAAAGGCTTCCACACTCATGCCCATGCACAGTATTCATCCGTGCTATTTGCATCCATCGAGCCAGCTCAATCCACAATCGAGTTGGCTCGATTGCATCTCACTCGAGCATAGCTTTCTATTCACTTAAGAGAGCCAGCTCGGATCCACCTCAATCCGGCTTGATCTTACCCCAAGCCACCTCGACTGTATCCAAGCTAGTCTGACTGTATGTTGGTTGATCCTTTTTTGGTGGCTCCTAAATATCATTCTTGACTTATTATGGACTGAATCTTGAGGCACCAGATTCCAATAGATTGGCCCTTAATAAAGAAACACCACTTAGGATTGCATTTTGATCTTTTGCCCTTGACAATTAGGTCAACAGTTAATAACAAAGCACCTGCTCTGATACCATTTGTTGCCTAGAGATAGCAACTCAAGAGAGAAAGAGGATGAATTGGATTTATAAAATTTTTAGTCAAATTTAGCTTTAAACAAGTATATGCTTCTAATGAGATTAATTTAAGTGATTGTATTATGTATTTAAGGTATATATGATGTAAGTTATAGCAAAATTAAGATATAAGTAAGCAAAGCAAATATGAAAAGTAAATAGAGAAAGCACACCATAAAGATAAAAAAATTTATAGTGGTTCGGAGCAACCTGCTCCTATGTTCACTTTCCAAGCTATCCCCTTTTAAATTCCACTATAATTCCTATATTATAGTGTGTTTGTTTTTTCGGACTCATAAACAAAATCCAGTTGGTTTTGCGGGCTCACCAATCAAAACATAATACCATTAGTTTTTCGAATTCATTAACAACCCAATTGATTTTCTAGATTCACCAACCAAAATCTTTACAACATTCAATTATGGGCATGGACCGATCTAATCCCCAAGTTTTTTTCTTTTAAAAAAGCTAATAAAGAAACAAAAATACAAGATGAATAAAATTCAGTACAAAATAAAAATAAAAATAAAAAAGGGAAACTCTTTTTGTAGTGCGAAGAAGGGGTTGAATTGATGTTCTTTGAAGGCTTGAACACTCTTCTTTAAATGCTAAGAGGATGCTTGGAAAGTCATGGAAGATCTCTCATGAAAGTTTCCTAAAATTGAAGCTTGGTTCCTCTCTATTTTTTCTCTTTTCAATGATATTTAATATTTCCTTCAAGAAATGATAATTTTCTTTCTATATCTTTAATCTCTTATTCAAATTATTTTTCTAACTTTTTTTATACTTGAGAGTTGCTTTTGAGTGAGTTTTGGCTATTAGGAGGCTTGGACTAGCCATTGGAGTGGAGAAAAGTACATTGGAGAAGTGCAGAAAACTAGCTATTATATCCTATCTCGTGCTTGGGGTCGATACTTTTTTCTTTGGAGTCGACACTTTTTTCTCAGGTGTTGACACTTTTTACTCTATGGTCGATATCTCCTAAGATTCAAAAAAATTCTACTCTCTATCTTCTATTCTGTGCAATACAGATCGACCCTGGGGTCTTCCTCTAGCACAGGGGTCGATCCTGGGGTCGTCTTTTCTGCATGTCAGTGCATGCCAAAAGGCTGGGGTCAACATCTTTACTCCAGGGGTCGACACCTGGATTTTTTGAACTTTGAGATCTTCACTTCTTTGCTTCATTTTAGGGTAGGGGTCGACACCTTTGGCTTTAGGGTTGATACTTCCAAATTTGAAACTCAAAATTAATTTCTTTAAAGCCCTTGACTTAATGGTTTTTGTATAGATCTTTTCTTGGATTAATTCTTTAATTTGAACACCTGAAAAGATCTACATCTACTCATGAAATACATGATTAAATTCTCAAATACTCAAAGTTTAGTAATCATCAAAATCAATCATGGGGTCAACACGAGGTCATCAGGCTTCTCTAGATAGATCTTATTCTCAGAGCTAGCAAACCCGATATGCTTAGCCATCCCAGACCTCCCAACCATCCTAGCTTACTCTAGACCACCTTTTGGAACTTTCACTAGGTCTGATGTAGGTTTCTCGGTACATCCTACCTGTCTATCTAGTAGGACTAGGAGTCGGAGGAGTGGTGCCTCATCTTCTTGGCTCACTCTCCTATAACCTTTCTTTTGATGAGGACTAGGCTTGGGGTTTTTGGATTTATGATATTATATTATCTATTATATTTTGCTATTTTGCATTGATGATGTATTGAGTGTGTATTATATTGATCTCTTTTTGTACGTAGTATACTTATTTTAGTTGTAAGAATATACAATATAGTGAAATTCTTCCTTCTATGTCAATTATATGTTTTTATATATTAACTTTTTGAATGATGACAAAAAAGGGACACAAATAAGAGAAATATGAGGGATATGATATCAAAAAGGGAAGAAATTGAAGGAGCAAGGATGGTTCTCCCAAGGCTTGGGAGATCATGAAGAAGTCAAGGTGGCAGCTCCTGGAGGCTTGGATCGACTGAAGTTGTATCAACTGAGAAGGAGGGCTGATATACTATCGAGCTGACTTGGATACAGGTCGAGTTGGCTCGGGATGAAATCGAAACAGCTCGAGCCGGCTCTCTCAGACAAATAGAGAATGTATTTTTGAGAATATATGGCTTGGCATGCGATCGAGCCAGTTTGAATAGGTGGATAGATGAGTACGGGTTCCTTTGTTTGGATTTAGATTGGGTCTAATCCAAGGGATCTTAAGGTCTGGATTGAGAGATCTTAAGGTGGCTAACTTATGTATAGGACTGGGTCTTTAGTCCTAAGGATGAGAGCATACAAGATAAGGGCTTGGGTGAGTGCTTTCTTATATGAGTTAGCTTAGGAGAATTTTTTAGGACTGAGTCATGTTGGCTCAGGGTGTTTAAATATACTTTGTATATGTAATATTTTTTGACAAGAAGAGAATATAGAAATTTCTTTTCTCCCTGAAACCAAATTTCTCTCTCTCTTTGGATTTGTCGCCCATCTCTTGGTGTCTACTCTTCAAGGCTACCATCTTTTTCTAGTTAGAGATCTTTGGTTGCTAGGTTCAGATCTTCTAATCTTTAGTGAATCGATCTTTTTCAATTGGTATCAAAGCTCGGGTCATGTGGAGGAAAGAGATCACAGAAGGAAGAGATCTACAAAGGCTGAAGTTTCAGCAGGATCCTATCTAGGTATTTCTCATCTATCTTGGTGATTTTGCTATTGTGTGACTTGGATCTGATCAAGAAAAATAGTATAAAGATAGATTTTAAGAAATTTGATGAAAAAAAAACCTTTTTCATGTGAAAATTTCATGTAGAGGATCTTCATGTGCAACATGAATTAGATCAAGCTTTGGAGAATAGGTCGGAAGGGATGACAGATCGATAGTGGATGTCGATAGAGAAATGGGCATGTTCTGCAATTAGAGGATGTTTGGCAGACTCAGCCCTCTATTCGATGCTGGAAGAGAAAATTCTTAAAGGACTTTGGTCAAAGTTGGAGGATCTTTACATGGGAAAGAACATATGCAACAAACTTATATTAAAGAAGAGGTTGTATAGCCTTCGCATAGTTGAAGGTGGAGATGTCCTCAATCACATACAATTGTTTGATCAAGTAAGCAATGAATTGCTGAATATTGGGATAAAGATGGAGGCGGAAGATAAATCATTGCTATTACTTTGTTCACTGCCCTCTTTCTATGATCTGCTGGTCACGACGTTGCTCTATGAAAAAGAGATACTATACTATCAAGATATTATCTCGGTGCTACGCACAAATGAGCAGAGAGAGAAGATGACCAAGGATGGCATTTTGCAAGAGAATTTAACTATAGGGGAGAGATCTGAAAGAGAAAGGATAAGAGAAAAATCAAGGGGGCGATCAAAGTCCCAGAAAGGCAGAAAACAAGTAAAGTATTACAAGTGCAACGAGATTGGGCATTTTCATCATGATTGCCCGTAGTTAAAGAATCAAAAGGAAGAAAATAGAGGATCAGATTCTCTAAGTATAGTTTCTAATCAAGAGTTGGAGGATGACCTCTTGATGGTGTTGGATGGTCGCAGGCAAAGAATAGAAGTTTGGACCCTGGATTTAGCTTGTTCGCATCATGACACCCTAAACTAGTCTTGGTTTTCTACATACACTGAGATCGATGGAGGAAGTGTGACTCTTGGGGATGATCATCCTTGTAAGGTCACTAGTATTGGGACAATTAGGGTGAGGATGTTTGACGGGATGGTGCAGACTCTCACGAATGTGAAGCATATTCTAGAGCTAAAGAAGAACCTTATGTCATTAGGCTACCTGGAGGAGAGCGGCTACAACTTTAGCAGTCATGCCAGTAGTGGAGTATTGAATATCTCCAATGGAGCCATCATAGTGATGAGGGATAGAAGGCTGGAAAATAACCTCTATAAGATGGAGGGATCTATGGTGATCGGAGGATCCGATATAGCAGTAGCAATGCAGGATCAGCAGGGGGCTTATCGGTTGTGGCATTATCGTCTGGGCTATATGGGAGATAGAGGACTGAAGGAGCTGAGCAAAAAAAGACTAATTTCTAATCTAGGTGGAGGAGTTTTTGAGCTTTGTGAGCCATGCCAGATGAAAAAATATAGGAGAATTTAGTTTGCGGTCAGCACAGCCCGCATGACAGCCCCACTAGATCTAGGTCACACGAATGTGTGGGGATCGGCTCCAATTTTAGCTAGAAATAGAGTAAGATACTTTATGACCCTGATAGATTATTTCTCAAGAAAAATTTGGATCTACTTTATGAGGGAGAAATCAGAAGTCTTCACCAAATTCAAAGTTTGGAAGGTCGAGGTGGAGAAGGAATAGGGCAAAAGTGTGAAGTGTTTGCGGTCTGACAATGGTGGAGAGTACACCATCAAGGAGTTTCAAATTTTTTATGAGGAGTGTGGCATCAAAAGATACTTCTCGATGAAGGAGACTCAGCAAAATATGGTGGCTGAGAGAATGAATAGGATCCTTATGGAGAAAGCAAGATGCATGAGGCTGCAGGCAGGACTTCCTAAGGTATTCTGAGTATATTCAGTAGATGCAGCCTGCTGTCTAGTGAATCGGTTACCTCACACCAAGTTAGATCGAGGAATTTTAGAGGAGAAATGGTCTGGAAGGAGTATAAATCTAAACCATATAAGGATGTTTGGGTGCACGGCATTTGTGCACATCGGTGCTGGTGAGAGGAGTAAATTGGACGCCAAGGCAAAGAAGATGGTGTTCTTGGGATATTCGTGAGGTGTTAAGGGATACTGGCTATGGGATCCCTTGGAGAAGAAGGTTGTCATCAGTAGGGATGTGGCTTTTGATGAAAACTCAATTCTACATAGGTGAAGTGGCATGAAAGGATAGCAGGAGCAGGAAATGGTCCAGGAAGGCAGCGTTGGACAACAAATCTCTTGTTCTATTTTGCCACTTGTAGGTGCACCAAGAGGACTTAAGTTTTGGATGGAGGATTCTTCAAAGAAATCTCCATAAGTGGAGAGGACTGAAATAGGGGTTAGAAGCTAGAAAGACTAGTGAGAGCATGCTGAATCAAGGACCGACATCGGCATTGCACTGCACCAGCCAAAGAGAAATGTACGACAGCCAGATCGATATGGCTTTGAAGATTCGGTGTCATACACCTTGGTGATAGCAAATGGAGACCCTACACTTATGAGGAAGCTGTAGAGAGCCAAGAAAGAGATAGGTGGGTTCATGCTATGGCTGAGAAAATATAGTCTCTCCAAAAGAATCAGATGTGGCGTTTGGTGCAACTACCATAGTGAAAGAAATCCATTGGATGCAAATGGATTTTCCAATGCAAAGAAGGGTCTTCAAAGTAGGGAGGTATCAAGTACAAAGCAATATTAATGGCCAAAGGATACTTCCAAAAGGAAGGCATCAACTTCAGCAAAGTTTTCTCTCCGATTGTCAGGTATACGTCTATCAAGATGCCGCTGAGCATCGTTGCAGCTTAGAACTTGGAATTGGAGTAGATGGATGTTAAGATGTCATTTCTTTATGGACATCTAGAGGAGAGCATCTACATGTAGTAGCCACCAGGATTTAGAGATCTTGGAACAGAAGAGAAGGTATGTTTGCTATAGAGGTCATTGTATGGACTGAAGCAGTCACCAAGGCAATGGTACTAGCACTTCAATACCTTCATGAGGAGCATAGTCCTTTCTAGGTGTGAATTTGACCTTTGTGTATATGTTCAATCTCTGGAGAATGGATCTTTGGAGGATGGGTCTAGGCTGTTCTTACTCTTGTATATAGATAATATGCTGATAGCATGCAAGAGTAAGAAAGTTGTGTAGGAATCGAAGGCTGCATTATCTCGGGAGTTTGAGATGAAGGATTTTGGACCTACGAGGAAGATCTTAGGTATGAGAATTTTTAGAGATCGGGATAAGAAGGTGCTACATTTATCTCAGGATGGTTACATTCAAAAGGTTTTAGAAAAATTTGGGATGAAAGAAGCCAAACCGACAGCGCTGCCACTTATCGGTAATTTCATACTTTTGAAGACTATGTCACCACAAACTGAGGAGATTCTAGATATGAAGAGAGTCTCATATGCTGCTAGTGTAAAAAGTTTGATGTACACCATGGTGTGTTATAGACCTGACATAGCCCATGCAGTGAGTCAGGTGAGCAGATTCATGGTGCAACCTGGCAGGAAGCACTGGCGAGCACTGAAGAATATCTTCAAGTATTTGGCGAGTATAGTTGGAGTAGGTATTACCTATGGATAGCTAGAAGGTATCGAGGGTTGCTCCAACATGTCCAAGAAAGCTTAGGGACTAATAGAAGGGTTTGTGGATGCAGATTTTGGTTAAGATGTGGACACCCAGTGTTCGATGATAGGGTTCATGTTTTGCTCGAACGAAGATCTCATTTCATGGAGATCTTGCTTGCAACCCATCATGGTCTTATTCACCACTGAGGCAGAGTACATCGATATTACAGAAGCTACAAAAGAGGCTTTATAATTGAAGGGATTGCATTAGAGATGGGCCTTATTTATAAGGCTGTTAAGGTGCACTGCGACAGCCAGAGTGTACTGTTACTTGCTCAGAATTTAGTCTACCATCCAATGATGAAGCACATCGATATCAGGTACCACCAAATCAGAGAGCTCATGGAGGTTGGTGAGGGAAGCTAGTAAAGGTTCATACCAAGGAGAATCCAGTTGATATACTGACAAAGGTTCTTCCACAGGACAGCTTTTATATATGTGTGGCATTGATGCATTTGATGGATTGGAAGGAGTTGCTCCAAGCCTTGGGGCACCAAGGTGGAGATTAAAAGAGCAAAGGTGGTTCTCCCAAGGCTTGGAAGATCATGAAGGAGTCAAGTTGGCTGCTACTGCAAGCTTAGATTGGCTGAAGTTGTATTAACTGAGAAGGAGGGCTAATACACTATCGAGCTGGTCGAGCCGACTTGGGATGAGATTGAGCCAGCTCGGGCCAAAATCGAGCCAGCTCTCTTAGACAAATAGAGAATGTATTTTTGGAAATCTATGGCTTAGCAAGCGATTAAGCTAGCTCGAATAGACAGATAGATGAGCATGGTTTTCTTTGTTTGGACTTGGATTGGATCTAATCTAAGGAATCTTAAGGCCTGGATTGAGAGATCTTAAGGTGGCTAACTTATGTATAGGGCTGGATCTTTGGTCCTAAGGATGAGAGCATACAAGACATCGGCTTGGGTGAGTGCTTTCTTATATGAGTTAGTCTAGGAGAGTTTTTAGGACTGAGTCATGTTGACTCAAGACATTTATATATACTTTGTATATATAATATTTTTTGACAAGAAAAGAATATAGAATTCTCTTTTCTTCCTGAAACATAATTCCTCTCTCTCTCTTTGGATTTGCCGCCCATCTCTTGGTGTCTATTTTTCAGGGCTGCCTCCTCCTTTTGGTTAGAGATCTTTGGTTGCTGATTTTAGATATTCTAATCTCTAGTGAATCGATCTTTTTTAGAAATCGTATATATATGAGAAGATATGGTACCATAAAAATAGAACCACAATGCAAATAATGAATAATCAAGAAGAAAATGAATAACTTAAGTACAATTATTGAAGACTATAATTATTGAACTATTGAAGAATCAACAACTATCAATGATGTAGGCATAATGATGAATTCTTGCTCAAATTTCTGCTCTAATACATTTGCTTGTTCTAATGTATTCTAATATGCTTTGACATTCTGATACATTTGATTTGATATTTAATTCTAGTTCTGATACATTAACTCTAATACAACTTTTATTTTGCAATTCACTTTAACTTAGATATTTTATGACTTCATATAGTTTTTTAAAATCTTTAGCTTTGATACTTTGACAAATACAATACTAAAACCAGTATATCATTGAGCTCTAATTTATCTTTCTTGATTTTCTTTTGTTTTGATACATTACTGATATTATCATGCTCAAATATGCTCAATACACATTTTATTTTGATATAAGTACATTGAGTGAATTATTTCTCCATACTCAAAATTTTGTCATCATCAAAATGGGAGATATTATTGAGCCAAGGATTGATTTTGATGAATACAAATTATTTGATTACTTATTTTGATGCTAATGAGTATGTGAAGTTTTTGTATAGATATTCTCAAAAAGCTAAAATCATTCTTGGAAAGCATGTATTGATTAACAAGTTTTTAAAGTAAAAGAGGATGATTGGATAAAGCTATATTATGAAAAATCAAGAAAAAAAATTAGAGTCAACTCCTAGATCAAAAGAGTCGACTCTAGCATATATTTTTTAAGTGGCATATGTTGGAAATAGTGTCCCAAAGTCAATCGTCAGCCTATTGATGATTGAGCTAATTAATGTAATTGAATATGAATTATTAATTAAATAAAAGTTATTTTGACTTTTTCATTACAAATCTTTCATCTTCTAATGAACTCCTATCTGAGGTGATGAAGTCCTTAGGATAATTTAGAATCGACAAAGGAGGATTTATTATTTAGTCCTTAAAATAGTTCATGACCAATGATACGTTGTTACCAAAGACAACAATGTTTATCAAGTATAGATCATTGTGTGTCATATAAGTTGGTTGTCCTTTTAACCAAGGAGTGTGGAGATACTGGTATGGCATGCAGGTGAGATGTAGCGATATATCTGTACTGAACGTGATCGACTCCAGAGCTTTTCTACTATCAAAAATTGCACTGATGGAATATGGCCATAAGTGTTCCTTCGATCTGAGATTACCATGGTGACTTTCAAGCAACTCACTGTGCTTTAATGTCGGACTATCTGAATTTCTAATTCAGTGATGAAAGATTTCTGGATACAGTCAAATACTTGAGAAGTTGGTGCATGAGTCAAGATGAAATTGACCACTTCTGGACTCAGGAACTATGCTCAATAGTATTTCAATTTAAAAAAGCCTTAGCCAGGATAGTTCTTGTGAGGGGTCACATGACTAATTGCTTTGAGACACGATTTGGATGTATCTTCTAGAATTGACAGTTAAACCCTATGTCATCCTATGCATAGAGGTTAAAGGGATGAATTATGTGGTAATCATATTCACGTAAGTTTTGAATATTGCGACTGTACCATTCAATCAATCCAAACATCGGATACCATTGCTAGATAGTCATTTTGATTAGTATAGAAAATTAGTTCCTGTGCTACCAACTTAGGTTCGAACCTATGAGGTTACACATATTAGAGGTTCCTACTCGATCTAATGGTTGATCAATAAAAGATTAATTAGTGATTTGATCACTAATTAACTCAATTTGATTGAGTGATTATTTTTGATCAAAACCAATTGAATTGGATTCATTTGAATTCGATCCAATTATGTTATGAGATGATCTAATCATCAAGAAGGTTTGATCTCTGATCTGATCAGAGGTTTGACCTGATTAATTCTTGATTTGATTAGAATTTAACTGAGCCTAATTAAGCCTAAATAAGTTGATTTTATTTTGATCTAATTGGGCCTAACCAATTTGGATTGGATTGGTTCAATTGGATGTCAAATAAGAGACTAGTTTGACTAGTCTTCCCATGCACCACATCACCCAAATATTGCACCATCTATTCTCCATGAGAATTGAGAATTCTCATGAAGAATTCCATGCACAAGAGGGCACACGCCCTCCCTTCTCACATCCCAAATGGATAGGTTTAATCTGATTACGAGTTCAATTCAAATAGGATTTGAGTTTGAATGAATAACCACTTAATCTAGACCTCTTCTTCATGCCTCTCTTATTTGTACGCATATATAAAATACTTGATTTTATGGGCATGTAGATTACAACTCAAAAAAGAGAGAGAACATGTGAGAAACAAAAGAGAGAGTCATGAGGAATTCTAGGCGCAAGGGTCTTGGGTGAGTAGATACCCTAGAATCCATCTAGTGTTTGGGTTCTAGATTGTGAGCTACAAGGGTTGTGAGTTCATAGATCTAGAAGGATAACCTCCTACATCTCTTATCTATAATGGCAAACTGGAGCATCCAAAGAGCTGGTGAAGAAGATCGAAGGAGTTTGATCTGATATCAGCCATCAAAGATTCTTACAGCGAGCTAGCACTCGGGAGGAACTGATCAGGATTAAGACCTTATATAGATTACTAGTGGAGGCTAGACACGTGTGTGGCTGCATTGCGGTGATCAAATCTACTCCAAGGAGATCAAATTATGGAGATCATCTACCCATGAAAAGATAACGTATTCTGAACACGTAGAAGTAGTAAAATAGTTTTACTATACTTACTATTTTATTTTTCAGATATGCATGCATATATGATACATTAGATCTTGATTGTGTAGAGTTTTTCAGATTAGATCTATAGCTCTTATTATTAATTTGATTAATAATAGTTTTTGCTGCATATGATTTTCGAAAAAAATTTTGAAAGTAGAGCTAGAAATCCTTTACGCTCACTTCAGCATAGACTAGAAGTCGATCCCTACTTAACTACAAGTCGACCCCTACTTAATTACAAGTCGACTATCTCAGTCAGATAGAATGCAAAAGTTTTAGTGCTAGACTTCGAATCGATCCTTACTTGACTATAACCTAACTCTCTTAGGAAAGATAGAGAAGGATTTCTATGGAACAGTCTTTGAGCCAACTCCTACATGACTATGAGCTGACTCATAGTTGCTTGAGTCAATCCCTATTTTATCTGGAGTTGACTTGATTGTGGCTAACAACAATAATGGCTAGTTCTATAAAAATTTTATATTTTTTCAAATGATTTCCAATGACAAGTTTTTGGTCTCCAATGACTAGAAATAGATAGAAATGACTTTTTTAGAGTATTTAAAGGCTCCCAAACATGATTAAAATAAGAGAAGAGAAAAGAGAAAGAAAAAAAAAAAAAGAAAAATCAAGTGAGGGCCTAAGTGCATTCATTGAGCATTCAAGAGAGCAGAAAGCAATCAATTTCTTATAGCATTTAAAGAGTTCCTTAGTGTATTGATTGAAAAAATTCCTCAACTCATTTTCTAAAGAGCTTCATTGACTTTTATTTGCTCTATTAGGAGCTTATATTGTGTTTATATTTGTTTTTCTAATTTTTTATTATAAGTAAGTTTCAATTAGGATTGAAACCTGGAGAAATGCCTATTCAAATCCGAAATTTGATTGAGTTTATTTGAATAAAGATTATGAGAGGCTTTGGGAGGTAGTTTCGATTGATTTCCATGATAAAAGTCAATTGGGTTTAGATTGTCAGTTCGAAAAATAATCTTGTTATAATCTGGATAGAGATTATAGAAAAATTTCTAAGGATGGCTTGGAGAGTGGATGTAGGTGCTGGATTTGGTACCGAACTACTATAAATTCTTAGTATTTATGTGTGGCTTCTCTTTAGCTTACATTACATCTTAATTACTTATTTATTTTAGTATTCTTCCCTTTGTATTATCTCACCACACTTCACATACTCTAAAATTTATGCACAATGAGTTTTAAACTTTTGAAAAATCTAATTCAACCCCACCTCCTCTTTGGTTGTCTCTCTAGGCAACATTTGTGAATTAGATTTGACTTAGGGATTTTAATTTGGTTAGGTGGAATCAAGGATTCAGATAGTGAAGGGGTTGATCATGATGGAATCCTTTGCACACAAGTAACCATGAACTCCACCTAAATACCTATATTAGATGATTGTTAGGGTTTGGTCAAGACTCTTGAATGTTAGGCCTACTTTAGTGGAGATAAATCAAGCTATCTGTTGGTTTTTAGCAGTTTAATAAGGTGTTTAAGTCCCATCTTCTCAGGATGGACTTCAGTCTATAGTTGGCTAAATGGCTTAGTTAGTGGATCCACCATGTTTCTATGGAATCTACCCTCTTCACCTTGACATCTTCCATGTCGAGGTAGTCGCATATTATTTAAAGTCTTCTTTTCCATGTGCTGGGTATTTTGGTGAGACCAAGGCTCCATTAGCTAAAGACTATGGTGCCAATGTTGTCACAATGATGACATCTTATGACATCAAATTGCAACAAAGTTATTTGGACCAGAAGATCTTACCTAGCACCTTTGAAAATGGTGACTAACTCAGCTTCCTACAATAATTGGTTAGTTGGAACTCTTTCAATCTACCAATTTTGACATTGTACACATCCTGATGAGACTCTTTACAATCAATATCAGATACAAAATCTGAGCATGTGTACCCATAAATCCCATAACTCAAAATCCTTCTTTAAAAATTAAGAAGAAATCTTTAGTGCTTCTCATGTACTTAATCACGTTCTTCACAGCTATCCAGTATCATACACCTGGATCCGACTGATGTCTCCTCATATGTGTTTAGACACATCTTCTTCGAGAGATATATGCCTTGCTTAAGGGGTAGAAGTCTCCTCTTAGAGTTTCCATGCCGAACCCCTAGCACCTTTTTTATGTACTTTTCTTGTAAAGGCCTAGCATCCTGTCAGATCTATCTCTACAGACCTTCATATCTAGATGCTTTCCTTAGATTTTTATGAAGGACTCTTTAGATAACCAACTCTTGACCGAAGTCAGCATGGGAATACCTTTTCCAATCAGGAGAATCTCATTCTCCCACTGATCCTAGTGAAAACTCAAGGTTCCTTCTTGTATTTGATGAAATCAAATATTTTGATTGCATCAATCCACCTCCAAGATACTTGCATTAATCCAAAAATGGGTCCATGTAGCTTGCAGAACTTGTGATCTCTATCACTAAAAATAAAATCCATAAGGATGATCCATATAGATATCTTCATAAGATATCCATTAAAAAAATAGTTTTCACATTTGCCTGCATTTAATTACCTTTTGTAGATCCATTTATATCCAATGGGTACAATACCCACTGGATGATCCACTAAGATTAGATTTGGCTGGAATATATCAAATCAACCTTTAATTATAACACTTGCATCTATTTCTCAAAATTGATGTCGTACATTCCCTCATCATAGGTCTTAAGATCAACTACTTGATCCCTATCTCCTATGGGGAACAGTTCCTCTACATTCTCTAAAAGCATAACCAAGTATCTTTCAAAAGGATAGGAGACCCTACTAGAGGTGGAAGAAGGTACTGTTAGAAAATAGTATCCTAAAGCCAATCATCTACATTGTAGATAATTGAGCTCTTTATTATAATTGTATATGAATCTTTCATTAATAAAAGCTATTTAGTATTTTCCATCATAAGTTGTGCATATTTTATTGAACTCCTATGTTATGATAAAAGTCCTTAGAACTACTTATAATACGATAAAGAAGGATTTATCGTATAGTTTTTAAATCATATTCATGACCAAATGATATGTCATTAAGAAGGACGATGATGTTTATTGAGTATAGATCGTTGTGTGCCATATGGGTTGGTTGTCCTCTTAACCAAAGAGTGTGGAGACATTGGTATGGCATACAAGTGAGATGTAAGAGTACATCATCATCGAACAATGACTCATCTACTAAATGCTCTACTGTTGAGAGCATCTCATAAAGGATATGGGAATGAATGTCCCTCAAACCTGAGATCATCATGGTGACTTGCAAGTAACTCACTATACTTTGATGTCTGACTATCTGAATTTTTAATTTAGTGATGGAAGGTTTTTGGGTACAGTCAAGTACTTATTAAATGGTGTGTAAGTCAAGATGGGATTGATCCCTCTAGATTGCAGGAGATAATGCATCACTATATTTCAATTTAGTAAAGCCTTGGCCAAGATAATTCATATGATAGATTTGAAAAGTTGAAATACAATGTGGATGATTCATCTAGGGTTGACAACAAATCCTAGGTCATCCTGAGCATTCGAGGTCAAAGAGATAAATCATGTGATAATCATACATCAATGTTCTTGAATATTATTTTATAAATATTTGATCTATTCAAATGTCAGGAATCATTGCTAGATGGTAACTTCTATTAGTATAGAAAAATAGTTCCTATACTACTGCTTAGTGTTCGAACTTATAGAGTCACGCACTTAGTCAGGCAACATAGGATAGAATTGACCTATAATCTAATTATTCAATTTGGAAGTACTTGATTTAATTGAATAAATAAGATTAGCTTAATTGAGTATTAAGTTAGAGGTCATACGGGATTAAACAATTGACTATGTCTAGCTAGTACTAGACATGAGGTGCAGGTTTAATTCCAAGGATGATTATAATCGAATCTTTGATCTAGAAAATTTATGAGAAAATAAATTCAAATATTAATTATTTTATATTAGATCTGATTTAATTAAACTTAATTTAATTAGGCTTAATTAGGTTGAAAATCCAAGTAAGACTTGGGCCTGAATCCTAATTAGATTAGGGTCAACAATCTATTCAAAATTGATTCGAATATGGTTTGAATTGGATTCAAATCGGATCTAAATTGGATTAGATCCTTAGAGTCCCAATTAACTGGACCTCTCTCTCCTCATGGCTGACCAAGAAAAGGAGGGGGCATGGGATTTTGCACCCCCCTCTTGTGTGTGCGCGTGAGGAAGAGAGAGTGGCACCAATACTTCTCTATGAAGTAATGTCTTTAGATATGTATAGGATTAGAAATCCTAACTAAATAAGGATTTGATGTCTTTGGACTTCACCTATATAAAGGGAAGAAACCCTTTTCGCCCCATAACAATGACCCTTGCCCTTGGTTTTGTGTGATAGAGAGAGAGAGAGAGAGAGCGGGGGGGTGGCAGCAACAAGAAGAAGTTCTTCTTCTTCTTCTCTTCAAGCATGGAGAGATCCTATTTCTTAGCAAGAGGACATCTCAAGAAAGATCTGAAAATGAGTTTTTAGATCTAGTTCTTTCTTGTGATCCTTTCATAAAAGAAGTGAAATCTGGATTTTCATCCCTCTTCCCTATGATGCTTGGAGTGCACGTGAAGTAGAGGGCTTGTGATTTCAGGCCTAGCAAGGCTTTGATTCAAGTAACCCTAGATTCCACTACGTTATAGGTATTTCAATGTTTAATATTTTGATTTTAAACATAGATCTATTCATTCAATCTCTGGGCATATGGTTCAGAACTAAATTTTTTCTTGTAGGTACAATACTAACTGGCTTAGAATGAATAGGCTTCAATGTCCTTCCACTACCACCATCTTGGATAAACTATTTTCCTAGAATATGGTATGATGGATCATAATCACATTGTGATCTACTATAAAGTACAATTAGTATCCTATTCAATAGATTAAAGTATGTCCCTAAAGAAGTAAAAGTTAGTGAGTAAATCCCATTATGGATTAGACCATATCCAATAGGAACTTTATCCTCCTATCGGACACCCCATGGAGCTAAGGCGTATCAGGAGGAGTTCACTATTAGACTATGCCATTTTTATGAGATCAATCCAAAATTTTTACTAAGATATTTACCTCCTCAATCCAATCGAAGAATCTTAAGAAATTTTTCATCAAATGGGCCTGTATGTAGTGGTCCTCTCCCCATGTCTCATAAGAGGTAGTCTGGTCAATTTTCCTTGAGGGCAAGATCCACAAACGTAGAATTCATATGTCAAAAAGATAACCCCTTTCCAAGTTTGTATATTCTATCCATATTAAAATGACCTTACCTGAGGTACTATATATACTTAGGTTTATCTCATTCATAGATCTCTCAGATCTTATGACACACTCACTATCCAAATACATCAACATGTGAATAGATATGACATTGATAATTATCATAAATTACTAAATAATAGCAATAAATCATATATTAATTAATATTTATTTTAAAAAAATTAATATTTTTATTTATTTTTTGTTGGAAAGAAGCCCACTAATACAAAGAGCTTGATTTATGAATTCTAATGGAATAAATTTCATCAAAATCGAAGCTATAATGAAAAAGATATGAAGCCGAGAAATTTAAAATAAAAGAAATAGGTCGGTGCATGGTGGATCGACCGACCGATCTATGGAATAGGTGCGGACCACCTAGCTCAGCAGGCATGGCCAATCGGCATGTGCCATATGGTGGACCTAGACCGCTAAGAGGTCTACAACATTTTTATCACGGTGTATAGGGGCATTTTGGTCATTTTATTCAGCGTGCCAGCTTTTGATTGGCTGTGGTCTTCATTGCGCCCGATCCATGGCAGTTTATGGCTATAGTTTTGCATGATTTGATGGTCCTCATCGCTTTCAATCGGCATCCAACGGCTAAGACTCATTCTCAGTTTGATTAGGATCCAGGCTTCATCTTAGCACGATCCAATGATGGAAATTCACCAGATGATGATCCAATGGCCCAAAATCAATCTAAGCAATAATATAAGGCTGATGTAGTGGATTTTGATTAAATTTGGAGCGTTTGATCAAGATCCAATAGCCAGAACTTCAATAGACCTGAATAATTCGAGTTAAACTCTAAATTGAGTCTAACAAGGACTCACAAACTCCGTTTTGAAGAAAATAGATCAAAGATTCTAAGTTTAGCTTTTGAAACTTTTTTCAAAACTATAGCGGAAGAGATGAATTAATTATATTAATTCATGAATAAAATAATATAAAATCTTAGATCTAGAATCTTATTACATAATTAAAGCATGCTATTAAATCAAAAATTAAAATATTAGAAAACTACATGTTGATCATATTAACAGTAGTCTACTCTAGATTAGATCTAGATATGTAAGTAGAAGATCAGATCATCCTTATCTTTGCAAGTTAGACTTTCTAACTCAATGATCTAGGACTGAGGTTGATGCTTTGAGCCGTATATGCATCCAACCTCCACAAGATATCCACAAGAGTTCTCGATCGTTGATCAAAAATTCAATGGCTAGAAATCAGCACAATATGCTAGTACTATGCTGATCTTTTTTCAACGATTGATCTGAATCTTCTTTCTTCAAAACTTGAACTCTCCAATAAGTAGAATGAAGGAGGAAGACTTGTGAATTAGGGACACTCTCAAAAGTCATAAAAGGAATGAGAAAAAGATGTAGAAGAAAAACCCTGGAAGAAGACCCTTCTTCTTCCTTATTTCTCTCTCCAAGACACAAGATATTGTGTCTCTACAAAATCCCACACCTCTAGCCTTTCTCTCCTAGGTTTTCCTACGCCCCTAGTTTCTTTCCTTAGATCTAAAAGCCACTAAAAAAATAGGTCCAAAGACCATTTAAAAAGGGAGAGAGGTAACAATCCTTGTCTAGGTCAAATACCTAGACAAGGTATGTCCAAATAAGGCAATAGTTGGAGCGCCCAACACTTGGGCGCCCCCTCCTTCTTTTCAGCCATGGACCACCAGCAAAGGGCACACATTATTCCTCCTTTTCCACTGAAAAACCAAAGGAAAAATAGGAAGTGGGTGGCACATATGGGTAGGAGTTTTGGTTTGTTAGGATTTTATCACATAAAATTCAAAATCAAAATAAAGTACCTTCCTTTGACTTGGTCCACAACAACTTGCCATGTAGGAAGGAGAAGGAGAGATGGGGCATGCGTGAGATACCTGAGCATGAAGAGTTTTGATGCCAAAATTCTTAATAAATGGTGTGGGGGTGTTGGGACTAAGGTGGTGCAAGTAGAGGGAATCATAGTCATACTAGGATTCTTATTTTGACTTGGTCAAATATAGTTTCTTGAACCAAATTAAATAAAAATAGATCTAACCCAAGTAGAGGAGGTCTTAGTTCAACCAAGACCTTAATTAAATCAAATTTAATTCTGATTTAATTTCTAATCAAATTAGAGATTGGGTTAATACAAGTCTAAATTAAACTAAGACTAGTTCTTTCTTGCAATTGGCTCATCCAATAAATCAATTGGACTTGATCCAATGAAGTCCAAACCAAATCCAATTAAATCATATTTAATTATACTTAATCTCAGCCCTCTGACTTAATCAAATTAAGCCAATTAGCAATTCAATTGCTAATCGATCCTCCTATAACACTTGCACTAGGTTAAACATCAATCGTATTGATTGTTTAACCCTAGAATGATTCTTAATCATCGATCAACCATCCAATCAGATTGAGAACTCTTATGTGTGTGATCCCATAGGTTTGAATCTAAGTTAGTAGCATAAAAATAAATTTTTATACCAATCAGAGTGACTATCTAGCAATGGTACCTGACAGTCAGATAGGTCAAATGTGTAGAACAACATCCTTAGAACCTATGTGGATATAGTTTCCATATAATTCATCTCCTTGACCAAAATACTCATAGAAATCTTAGAAATTAACTATCAATCCTAATTAGGCCATCCACATTGTATCTTAAAATACCAAATCCATCGTATGGATTATCTTGGCCAAGGTTTTGCTATATTGAAATACAATGATGCATTCTTTTCCAACTCTAGAAGTGGTCAATTCCATTGATCACTCACCAACTTTGCGAGTACTTGACTATGCTCAGAAAACTTTCATTATTGAATTAGAAATTCAATTAGTCTGATACTAAAGTATAGTGAGTTGCTTGCAAGCCACTATAGTGATCTCAGGTCTAAGGGACATTTATATCTATATTTCATTAAAGCAATTCACAATAGCAGAATACTCTGGAGTCGGTCATGTTCAGTGATGATGTACCCTTACATCTCATTTATAGCCATACCAGTGTGGAGAGGTTATGAAGACAACCAACCTATATGGCATACAATAACTTATGCTTGATAAATGCTGTTATCCTATTTAACAACGTATCATTTGGTCATTAATAATTTAAAGACTAATTGATAAATTCTCCTTTTATCAAAAATTAAATAGTCCTAAGGACTTCAAAACAACAATGGAGTTCATTAGAAAATATATACTTTATGATGAAAATACCAAAATAAATATTTTATTTATTAATAAATTAATTATAATTATAAGGTAGCTCAACCATCAACAGATAGATGATTCACTTTGAAACATATTTTTCAATAACTTTCACTTATCCTAAGCCACTTGACACAGTATCTAATACCCATCTTCGACTTGTGGTCATCGAACTCTTTTATCGCTAGGGCTTTAGTGAAGGGGTCGGTTAGGTTCTTCTTTTCATCGATCTTCTGAAGATCGACATCATCTCAATCCACAATCTCCCAGACTAGGTGGTAGTAGCCCAGTATATGCTTCATCCATTGGTGTGCTTTTGGTTCCTTCGCCTGAGTAATGGCACCAGTGCTGTCACACTAGAGCAAGATCAGACCATCAAGGAAGGATGCTACTTCGAGCTCGATGATGAATTTTTTCAACCACATAACTTTCTTCACTACATCTGATACTGCGATGTACTCCACCTCATAAACAAAGTCTGCCATAGTATGCTGTTTGGAACTCTTCGAATAGATGGCACCATCATTTAGGGTAAAGATATACCCCAACACGCTTCTACTGTCATTATGGTCAGATTGAAAGCTGGAGTCAGTAAACTTCATAAGTTTTAGATCTGACTCGTCATAAACCAACCATTGATTCTTAGTATTTTTCAAATACTTAAGGATGTCTTTCATCACCTTCCAATGGTTTTCTTCTAGATCAGATTGATATCTACTTACTACTCCTAGTGAGTATGCCACATCTAGTCTCATACATATCATGACGTATATGATAGATCCCACTGTCGAAGGATATGAGACTTTACTCATACGCTCTCTCTCTTCAGGAGTTGTTGGATAATTCTTCTTAGAGAGATAAATTTCATGGTCTATCGGAAGATTGCCCTTTTTAGAATTCTCCATGCTGAACCTCTTCAACACAATTTCTTTGTATATGGACTAAGATAACCCAAGTATCCTCTTAGATCTATCCCTATAGATCTTCATTTCTATAATGTAGGATGCTTCACCCAAGTCCTTCATGGAGAACTAAGATGTCAACCAAACTTTTATTTCTTGCAGTGCAGGGATGTCATTTCAGATTAAGAGAATGTCATCCACATATAGGATAAGAAATACCACTATTGGACCATTTGCCATTTATAAAGGTAGGGCTCTTCTCCATTCTTAATGAAGCCATATATTTTGATCACCTTATCAAAATACATGTTTCAACTTTGAGATGCTTGCTTTAATCCATAAATGGATCTTTAAAGCTTGCACACCTTGGACTCATCCATGGATGTGAATCCCTCAGGTTGTATCTGTTAGATATGTGTTCCCTAGAAGCCAGAATTGGCTAACACTTGTAATACACTTCTAAGGGCAAAATTATAATTTTGATTATAAATAATAAAATGGATTATTTTCTATCATAAATGTGTATTTAGTATCTGTGATACATCCCTTGAGTTAATGGTAATGATAATTCATATTTTCAAGAGTTGAAAATTTAAGACAAAAATTTTCATTATTAACTCATAAAATGCTTCTGACCATAGGATCATCATAAGGATGGTGATTGATCCAGAAGGTTGGTGTACAATCGCTTCTTTATAGTAGATGAGTTTTGAGTCTATGGTGTAGAGACACCGAAGTAAGAGTTTAGGTACTCGTTAGAGAATGAGGGCATTGAGCGTGACCATCTCAAGCAGTCATAAGGAAGTTTACCTTCTCGTCGATGACTGACTCGAAGCTGTAGTGGTGTGTCTGGTTCTTTGATCTGAGGTGCATCAGTAGTTCACCTTGAGGGTGTTATAGTTTGACTACACCATGACTCGGTCTCCTAGCCATTAGAAATCCTGAGGTGTATGTTGGCTATAGCATGTTCATTGTAGGAATTAGATTGCACTAAGAGAGAATCTATCTACCTTGGTGGATGAGGAGTAGCCCTATGATGATCATGAGAATCAAGTCTATAAGCCCATGGCCATGGTGGAGTGAAATAATAGAAAGAGTTTCTATTAAGGTTTTCACATCGAACTTGAATCGAATGGTTAAATCATATGACAGAAATTAGGATTTGATGAGTTCACCTTAACCCTAATTTGATCGGGGCTCAAGATAGAAAAACTTAATCACACAGATAGCTGCACCGAGAGATTCATTTTTAATTTTGATGGATTGCCACCATATGCTGCTAGGTGTCACTAGTGGATTTTGGGAGTAATTAGAATGATTTAGATGATCGATCATTCTAGTTGTCTGAATTAGAAGAGTTCTGATCCATCGAAAGGAGTTTCGATGATGTCAATGATAGAGATCGCAACATATCCCATTACCATACATAACTGAATCTAATTGGGTTACACAAACAAGAGTTTAGATCTAAATATCATCAATTGGACTAACCTAGTTCAATTGATTTGAATAAGAATCAATTAGATTTAAGGAAATCATGTTAGCACACGATTGAGCCTAATGTTCTCCTTTTACTATCATTAAAAGTTGTCTCAACTGAACCAAATATATTTGTACTCACTCAGAAACCTTTACATGATCAGACTGGAGCTTGTTCAGGTCAAAAAAGGATTGTCTTAATTTATGAGATAAATTAGAGACAACACCTACCAATTTTTATCATCTGCTAATTCATGTCTTTTGACTTTGGTCAAACGTTGACCTTTGACACTTTGACAATTGCCTATGTATCATGCACCCATAGGAGAGCAGATAGGGGTTTGTCCTCATGCTAGAAATTAGAAAGTAGGGAGTGCACGCCTCCCCAAGCGTGCGCTCATGGATAGGGATGCTTGGAGTCCCATATAGATGGGACTCCAGGTTGCTTCTTGGATTCTACTTAGGTGGCGCCTAGGAATAGACTTTGACCAATCTTAGGCGCCATCTAAGGATGATTTGAAGGGGCTCTCATTTGATTGGATCAAATGATGTCATCCCATCAATCAGATTTAGATCTGATTACACGAAGCAACATGATTGGCCGGGATGATGTGGCACTATATGGCGCAGCAGGGTCTATATAAATCCTATCTGCGCCTAGCTTTTATAGAGTTCTCTCTTATCCTACACCCCAAGGCTGCCTCTCTCCCTCCTTCATGCCATCTTCTGGTTCTCTCTCTCCTCTCCATGCTCAAGAAGTTTTGGACTTCAGTTTGGTGCGATCCGGACAAGAGAAAAGTGATGAGAAAGGAAGAAGGCAGCACTGTTGTAGAGACGACTGCAGATCTTCGAAAAAAATTTTGAAGATCCTCCAAATCAGATACAGATCTGATATTTGGAGAGGTGATAAAGAAGAAGAAGATCTTTAGATCCAATCTGAGTAGATATCGATAGAGGCCAGGCACTTGCATGGCTTGATCCAGAATCTCAGGCAATCAGTAGGATCATCATAGGATAATCCGATTACCCAACAACAAGGTATAAAATTAAATCAAATTTAATTATCTTTTATTTTATTTTATTAGATCTATAAAATTAGATCTAAAATATCTTAGATCTGATATGGATTAAAAAAAAAATTTTAAAATAACTTTCTTGATCCAATCAGATCTGAACGAACCTGACCCGGGAAATTAGAATTTTTCCTTCAACTATGATAGGAACGCGATGTTGTCGTTAAGACACCTTGTTTATCAGTTTAATTTGACTTCTTAAAATAATTAAAAATCCATAGATAGCAGTGAGTCGGGTCAAATCCATAGGGAAGGTAGTGTTTTTAGATTTGAAATCTTTGATTTTACAAAAAAAAAGAAAAGAAAAGAATTTTAGGATTAAAAGTGAAGTTGAAAAATAAAAAAATAAAAATTAAAAGGAGTAAAAATTTAAATTTGGTACTAAGATCTACTAGTTAGATCTTAGCATCTACTTGCAATAAAATAAAAAGTAATAATTAAAGTATAGAAATTAAATTATGATAAAAATAAAGAGCATGAAATTAAAGAGCATAAAAATAAATATTGTATTAAAAAATTCATAATTTAAATACATAAATTAAAAAAAATAAAATAGGCTGATCTTTGATCTTGGATCGACATTAGTCGAAAGATGGTATAGAAGCCTAGCTCTTCTTCTCGACATTCGTTGCTTTGAAGCAGCCATTAATCCATAGCCTGGCTTCACTCTATACCAAAGCTTCACCTTGATCTGAGATGTTTGTTTTAAAGGCCTGGGGGTCCTTAAATAGATGTTGGAGGGCTGGAGGATTTTCTTCTGGGCAATGTGGGACTAAGGGCCATTTTAATCGTGAAAATAGGAAGAAATTCGAGTGAAATTCGGATTAAAATAGCCCCTAAACAAATTTTGTTGAGTTCTTTTAATTCTGACCGTCAGATGGTGATTCGATGCTTCCAAAAATACCAAAAATGAACGTGTAATAGCCTAGATCAAGTTGGATTAAATTCTGACCGTTGGATCATGCTTGATGGAGGAAATTAGGTCATTGATCATGTGTTGGAGAGTCTGATCACCGTCGAGAGCTTTCTGGACCGTCGGATCGAAGCTGAATCAAGCACTGCCATCCGATGGTGATCCAGGTGAAATCAAAAACCAAATCAGAGTTGAAATAAATCTTGACTGTTCGATCTTGACCGCAAGCAACCACCACCGCATGATCGCGCATTTACTATTTCCATGGACTGCGTGAACCGACCGCACTGCACATCGTAGCCAATCAGCGCTCCTATCACCAAGTGAAAAGACCAGATTGCCCTATGAGCCATGATGGATTTTTTATAAACCCTTTAAGGGTCTAGGTCCACCATGTGGCAAGCATTGATTCGTCCATTTTTGCCGAGGTGGCGGTTCACACTATGCTGTAGATCGATGGATGGCTTTTGGGCTTGAGTCGGCTAGCGTGGCTAGCTTGGCACGCTGGCTTGGTCAGCTTAGCTTGGCACATTTGAACGTGCCAACTGCTGCAGCGTGGTGACTTGAGCCAACTGAGCGATATGTTATTTTTCAATTAATTTTAATTTTTTTATTTTATTTCTTTAGAAATTCATATCTTTTTCGTTTTAGCTTTGTTTTGCTCAAAACTTATTTCATTGTGATCAAAAAAATAAGCTCTTTTGACTAATAATAAAATTTTATTTTTTAATTTTTATTATTTTTTAATTAATAAAAATATGAATTTCTTAAAAATTATATATTAATTAATTATTAATTTTAAAAATAAGCATAAATTAATTGATAAATTGATGCTTTTATAGATAAATTTATGGTATTTATCACACCTCCTAACTTAAGCTTTGCTCATCCTCGAGTAAAGAAAAAATTTAGTTTTAAATATCTTTTAACTTTAGAATTTTGATTTTTACCTAAGCAATTTTCAATATGGTCATTGATATTCAGTAGAGCTTAAGTGAGATATATCATTGGGGTATTAATACTTATCAATAGAAAAATTAAGTAAAGAGCATTAAATTTTTTTAAACTTTTTCTAAATTATCCTATCTTTATCTTTGATTTGTCTAAACTTTCATATAGACAAGTGTATTGCTACTTTCATCCTTCATTTATTAATTTTTATTTTTACATTGCCCACTTTTTGACGTAAATATCATTGCTTACTTAGGCAATGGGATCCGATTACTCGATGAAAAATCAATATTTTCTTTTAACATTATACCACTATTGAGTGTTTTAACCCCTTAAGCTTTTTATTTGATCCATATAGCGAGTCTTGGGCCAATGACTTTCAAACCAGTTAGCTTTAGGGCACTAGGTATAGAATACCTTTGGGCTTACTAGCTCGAATTAAATAGGCTACGAGTTAAGACTAGCTTTACGATGAGCTTCTTTGCCCTTTCCACCTTTTGACATGAAACTCAAGCTTGCTTAGGCAAAGAGGCCCGGTTACTCAGTGAGATGTATTTAAAAATTATTTTATTAAAATAATTTTTTTTATATGATGAAACATATAGTTACCTTACATAAGTCCATAAAAAGTTGACTTTTCTTTGATGCTAGTAGAAGTAATTAAAAATGCTCCAAGAAAATCCTTTTTATGTTCTAGACTTAACTCTTTATTAAATTTTCTTAATACTTGATTCCTCAATATCTCATAGATTCTCTGATCTGTATATCAATTTTCTTTTAAAAATGCTAGTTTAATTTGATTCTTAAGCATAATTAGGTGTCTAAATACTAAATACTAATTTTTTCAAGGACTTAAAATTTTAAAATTTTTATTTTTCTCCCCTCCCAACTTAATCAACATTATCCTCAATAGAGAAAAAAAAATAAAGGGTATAATAAAGAATGTGAAAGAATACACCTGACTCAGTATATTTTTGGTCCAGCACAAGCCTTTGAAAATTTAATCTCTCCCTCCAGCTTATTCAAATTATCCTAAAAAGAAATCAACTAAAAAGATAAATTAAACTAAAAAAAACTAAATATTGGGTTGCCTCCCAATAAGCACTAAGTTTACCATCTTCAGCCAGATATAATGCAGCTTAACTATCCTGTGTCGAATACTGGATTGATAAATTTCAATGGTTTTGGATTGTCAATCTTAGAAAGTTGATTTATAATCCCATTATTGATATATTCATTGTTAATTAAGGGAACATAATTTGTGACCCATTCTCAAACCTATGTTTATTAAGAATTTTTCCTATTTGTTCTTCTAAAATGCTAATGAATAGAGTTTTAGGAGTTAAGTTTGATTCAAGAGGTGCTGGAAGGGTGTCTAAAGGCGGTTTTAATTCTAGAGGTAAATTAATGTGATTTTGCTTAAACAACTCCATTGGCTTTTGATTTTTGTAAGAAGAATCGACTTCTAGGGTTGAAGGGAACAGGCTTTTAGGTTTATAAGTTTTGGATAAATCATCTATTCTCTTTTCTTCTTTTTTTATCTCATTTAAACTAGAACTAGCATCAGTACTAATTCCTGGCTTGGGTTCTTTTATGTGGTTAGCTTCAGTACTAACCAGTTTCTCTAAATTTTTATTTTGGCTAGCATTAGTACTAGCCTCTTTCACCTGGTCTTGGTATGGATCCATAAGAATCCTATAGCTTTTAAGTTCAGGAATTACTTTGATACTCTCAAATTGAGGATTCTTAAGTGAGACATTAAATTGATAACTTGATCTAGGTGATTGGTGGACATTAGATGGATTGTTTGAAATTGATAGACTCGGTAGTTGATCTAGTTCTCTCCTCATGTTAGACTCAACTAATTATCCTATTTGAGCTTCTAGCCTAGCGATAGATTATTATTGAGTTAAGATCGATTATTGTTGATTTAGAATTAATTATTGAAATTGATTAAATCTATCATCAGCTAGATTGATTTGTTGAGGAGGTGGGTATGATAGTTGGTTATTATATGATGGCTGGGTAAATTAACTAGGCTGACCATTATTATAGGCATAGTTTTGGTATTGGGATCTATTCTGATAATTTTGCACTGATGGAGTTTGAGTCTGAGCCTGAGTCTGTTATGGTTTTCAAGAAAAATTAGGATGGTTTCTCCAACCAAAGTTGTATGAATTTGAAAATGGATCATTAATCAATTTGGAGTAACCTTGAGTAGCTTGAACTTGTTCTTGGATAAACTGTGCAGCAATAGGACATTTATTCACATGATGGATTGGGCTAGCATAAATAGAATAAAATTTTTGATAATTAGAAGGTGATGTGAATTATGCAGGAGATTGTTGACCTAGGGTTAGGACTTGATCTAATTTCTGAGCAAGAAAGTCCACTCTATTTATCAAATTTGAAGCAGTCTTAGGACTAGATTCTAGATGTTTAAATTCATGGATCCCTGCCCAGGTTTGGTAGAAAGATAATGAAGCATGGTTAATTGAGTTTTCACTTAGGATTTCAAATAAGGTATAGGCTTCATCCTCACTCTTGTTCATGAATGCACCTCCACAAGATGCATCTACCATCTGTCTGTATTGGTCTCCTAAATCCTCATAGAAAGCTTGAACTATTTACCACTTAGATAGATCATGGTGTGGGCATTTTCTAAGAAGTTTCTTAAGTCTCTCCCATGACTCGTGAATCTATTCCTCTGAAAGCTGAGCAAATCCAGTGATAGGTCGCCTTATAGTATTGGTTCGGCCTATGGAATAAATTTTTTTAAAAAATTTACTTTGCAAGTCAGCCCAAGTTTTAATTGGTCTTCCTATTGTGCCAAGTCACTACTTGGCTTTGTCATTTAATGATAAAAAAAATAAAATTAGTCTAAGGACATCCTCAGTTAAATTTTAAATTCTCATCGTAGAGCAGATTTTTAAGAATTCATCCAGATGTTTATAAGGATCTTCATTGATATTCCCATAGAAAGATGGAAGCATCTGGATTGTAGTCGACTTGATCTCATAGTGGGTAGCATGAATTTTAGGTAATTGGATATAAGTCGATAGGTTATAGGTGGAAGAAATAAAGTATTCCTTCATCTGCTTAGGTGGTTCTCTAAAATTTTCAGCCATTTGATTATCGGATTTAATAAAATTCAGCCTTTTAATTTTATGGTTGGATTCAACTAGATCAGGTAAAGCAATTTTCTATTGTGCATGCACTAGTACAACCCTAACTGTGGTTCACAAAATTTTTTTAAAATTTTTTTAATATTTTTTATTATTTTATTATATTAAAAATTAATTATTTTATTTATTAATTAAATTAAATTAAATTAAATTAAATTATCATTTTTAATATTCTTTTAGTTAGTTAAATTTAATTTTTATTTTATTTTATTTTATTTTATTTTTAGAGGAGAAAGAAGAAGAAAGAAAGAAGAGTTCTAAAGAAGAGGTCCTAAGGAGTCTTTAGAACTAAGAAGAGAGAGAAGAATTAGGTTTAATTAGGTTTGATGTTTGTTAGCAATCAAGTTGATCAATCAATCCTGACATGGTTATCCTAGATCTAGACAGCTCCTAACTGCCAAGGTCATCTTCAAGTCCTTCAAGTGTAAGATCAGCCAATCAACTAGTCAGATAAGTGTAAGGTCGATGGGAGTCCCCCCGTTGCTTGCCTTAGACACCAATTGTGCTTGGCCAGGTAAGCAAATGGAACCAATAAAAAATCACCTTCCTTCAGATCCAGTCATCTTTGAACCACTTTTCTAGACACCAGTCAAATTGACTAACCCTAATCTAGTTCAATTCTTAGGATTTCTTGTTCTATTGAGCTCAAGTTCCTAGGGTTGATGTCTAATTGATTTTAAAATTAAAGACTTAGATCAATACAAGATGTTGGTTGGTTGTTTGTGGGCCTAGGAAGGGTGATCAAATCTTCACCTTATCTTGTTTAATTAGGTTATGCCCTTAATTTGGTTTAATATGAATATGCATAAAAAATTTTCAATCAAAGGGTTCTATGCAATTTAAACTAGATGCATGTAACTAATTGAATTCTAAAAGGTTTACCTTGCCTCCAGTAATCATCAAAAAAAATAAAAATAAAAATAAAACTAATATAATGCATGCTCTAAGCAGTTAGAATTTTTAATCTTGTTATAAATTTTTTTAATTAGATTTAAATGAATATTTTTTTAAATTAATTTAAAAATAAAATAAATAAATAAATAAAACAAAAAGGAAAGAGAACTAGGATTAGGATTGATCTCACTAAGCAAAACTCTTGGTTCTTTTTGTTCTTTAATCTTTTTTTTTATAAAATAATAAAAAAATTAATAAGTAATATTTATAAAAAAATAAAAATTTTATTTATAATTTATTTATAAAAAAATCAAAGAGATCAAAAATTTAATGTCCGTGCCTTCCCTTGCAATGGCACTAAAAACTTGGTGCATTTATCAAAAAATATTTTTAATTTATTTAAAATAAATTAAAGAAATCAAAATTAAAAATCAAAAATAATCTCCGACAATGGCGCCAAAAACTTGATGCATTTATCAAAATTACTTTTAATTTATTTAAAATAAATCATAAAAATTAAAATCAAAAATCAAAAATAATCTCCGATAATGGTGCCAAAAACTTGATAGGAATGCGATGTTATCGTTAAGACACCATGTTTATCAGTTTAATCTGACTTCTTAAAATAATTAAAAATCTATAGATGGTAGTGAGTTGGATCGAATCCACAGGGAAGGTAGTATTTTTAGATTTAAAATATTTGATTTTACAAAAGAAAAAGATAAGAAAAGAGTTTTGGGATTAAAAGTGAAGTCAGAAAATAAAAAAATAAAAATTAAAAGGTACAAAAATTTAAACTTGGTACTAAGATCTACTAGTTAGATCTTAGTATCTACTTGCAATAAAATAAAAAATAATAATTAAAGTATAAAAATTAAATTATAATAAAAATAAAGAGCATGAAATTAAATATTGCATTAAAAAGTTCATAATTTAAATATATAAAATAAAAAAAATAAAATAGGCTGATCTCTGATCTTAGATCGGCATTGGTAGAAAGATGGTGTAGAAGCCTAGCTCTTCTTCTCGGCACCCGTTGCTTTGAAGCAGCCATTAACCCATAGCCTGGCTTCACTCTATACTAAAGCTTCACCTTGATCTGAGATATTTGTTTTGAAGGCCTGAGGATCCTTAAATAGATGTTGGAGGGCTGGAGGATTTTCTTTCGGGCAATGTGGGACTAAGGGCCATTTTAATCATGAAAATAGAAAGAAATCCAAGTAAAATTTGGATTAAAATAGCCCCTAAATAAATTCTATTGAGTTCTTTTAATTCTGGCCGTCAGATGGTGATCCGATGCTTCCAACAATACCAAAAATGGACGTGTAATTGCCTAGATCAAGTTGGATTAAATTCTGACCATTGGATCGCGCTTGATGGAGGAATTTAGGTCGTTGATCATGCACCGAAGAGTTTGATCACCATTGGGAGCTTTCTGGACCGTCGGATCGAAGCTAGAATCAAGCGCTGCCATCCGATGGCAATTCGGATGAAATCAAAAATCAAATCGGAGTTGGAATAAACCTTGACCGTCCGATCTTGACTGCAAGCAACCACCACCGCACAATCGTGCATTTACTATTCCCATGGATCGTGTGGACCAACTGCACCGCACACCATAGCCAATCAGCGCTCCTATCATCGAGTGAAAAGATTAGATTGTCCTGTGAGCCATGATGGATTTTCTATAAATCCTTTAAGGATCTCGGTCCACCACGTGGCAAGCTTTGATTCGTCTATTTTTGCTGAGCTGGTGGTTCACACTATGCTATAGACCGATGGATGGTTTCTAGGCTTGAGTCGGCTAGCGTGGCTGGCTTGACACGCCAGCTTGGTTGGCTTGACTCAACGCGTTTGGACGTGCCAGCTACTACGGTATGGCGGCTTGAGCCGGCTGAGCCGTATGTTATTTTTTAATTAATTTTAATTTTTTTATTTTATTTCTTTAGAAATTTATATCTTTTCCATTTTAGCTCCTTTTACTCGAAAGTTATTTCATTGTGATCAAAATAATAAGCTCTTTTCATTAATAATAAAATTTTAATTTTTAATTTTATTATTTTTAATTAATTTTTTAATTAATAAAAATATGAATTTCTTAAAAATTATATATCAATTAATTATTAATTTTTAAAAATAAGCATAAATTAATTGATAAATTGATGCTTTTATAGATAAATTTATGGTATTTATCAAACTGGTATCAGAGCTAGGTTCTATGAATTATTTAGATCTAATTTTAATTATTTTTTATCTAATAATTAGATGATTTCAGATGTCACATGAGATGTGATTAGATCTAAAATTAGAAAAATTAAAATTAAATAATTTAGATCTAAGTACTATAATATGCATGACTAGTTGTAAAATAGAATAGTTCTATACATAGTCATACATGATCATAATTTAATTTAATTAAGTTATAATTTTAGATCTATTTATTTTTTATTTTTTAATTTTATAAATATTATAATAAAATTTAAAAAATAAAAAATAAAATTATTTAATTTTTGAATCATATGAGATATGATGAATGCATGTTTAGACTAGTTGTAGAATAGTTCTACATAATTATCATGATTTTAATTTATTTTGATGTGATCAATCTAAATCTAATTTTTTAGATAATTATAAGATAATTTAGATCTAAAAATATGTATGATATGATACATGAGATGTATGCAAAACATGTATAAAGTTAGATCAATTTTATATATGAGATATATGATGTAGATCTAACTAGTTTTGTAGATTTATATTTCTAATTAAGCGTTCCCCTTGGCCGTTCGATCATAAGAATAAAATAGGGTTTAAATGTCCCCTCCTTCCATTCGATAGGGTGTTCTTATGATGTGTAGGGGTGCTGCGCATTCATCCTTAATTAAAAATCAAAAACTTACTTTCTGCAAAATTCTAGAACCTAAAATCCTAGGATTTTATTTACATGTTTTATTTATGAATCCTAACTTAATTAAGAATTAAGATTATGAAATATATGTTAGATCTAAAATTAAGAATTTCAGATTTAAGATATATTCATAAAATTGGGTTCGAGCTTGGGTAGCTCAATTAGGTCTAAGTTGTTGATCAAATTGATTCAAGAGCTGGTTAGATGGGATCAACAGTGCTTAAATTGACCAGTCTAATAGGATTAAGTCTGGGTTAAGATCGAATCACGTGAGTGATCGATCAAGCTAAGACCTAATTAGGCTCAGTGGTTAGAGTCTGGATTGTAGGCTAACCCGATTGGTTCTGTTTCAATAATTTGGTATCTAAGATAAGTTTGGCAGATACGATCGACTGGTTTTTAATTGAGAGCTACTCGACTCCAATGCGTTCTTGTCGAGTTGATGATATATTCCTTCCACTAGTTTCACTTACCTGACCATATTTGTTGACTCGGTCCTGATCTAAGGTGGTCAATAATCCAAGCTAACCCATGCCACTAGATTAGTCATAATAGTTATGACTATGTCAAGTCTAGTTTAATGAGACCTAAATCAAATCTTCCTAAGAAAAGATTAAGTCTAAGGTCTTCCACCATTGTAGATATGTGGGCCCTTCTTGGGGTTGATTGTTCTCGGCTGATTATAGTAGTTTAGTTGCACCAAAAAGATGCAACCATGTCTATTAAGCATTAGATGCTACGGGCTGGAGGATGGATTGGGCTCAATATTTTGGACACGGTGAGAGATTCAATTAGGAATTCAATCTATGCAAATGGTGGGTCTGACTTAACTAAGAAGTGGATCAATATTCTGGGCATGATGAGATTTATGAATTAGAGACCAAGTTTGGGTGCATCATGATTAGAGAATCATTGAACAAGAGTTATTCACTCATTGGCTAATTCATCACCAATAACTGTTAGGTGAGGTGACGAGTCAGTTGGTGGGACCACATCATCCACTAAAAATCATTAATCATGGAGATTTTCGCATCTCTATAGAGAAAGTGTAGGGATCTGAGAAAATAGTAGGAGCTAATTTGTTTAAAAATAAAACCCCTAGATAAATTGGTTAAGTCTTAATTACAATATCTAACTAAAAATTTTGACTCTCTACAAAAAAATATCTGCATCCAACCCACTAGCATGTATCCTGGACACCCATAGACTGACCGGACCCAATTACAAGGATTAGCTCTAAAACTTCAAAATTATTTTGGGTTTCGAGAAGTTAACTCATATATTGGACCAGGATCCTCTCACCTTACGAGCTCGACCATCCGCTGAACAAAGAGTGTCTCTTAAAAAGTGGATGGATGAAGATAATAAGGCTAGATATTATATATTAGGCTCGATGTCTGATGAACTTCAGTGCCAACATGAAGATATCAGGACTGCCCACCAAATGTTGGCTCATCTACAAGAGATGTTTGGTGAACAGAGTCGCACTGCCAAGTATCAAGTCACTAAATGACTTTTTAAGGCTAAAATGCATGATGGGCAGTCAGTCCAAGATCATTGTTTGATGATGATCAAGGACTTGGAAGAGCTTGAGAAGCTCGGAGTGAAGTTGGACTTGGATCTACAGAATGATATAATTCTGCAAACCTTGACTGATGCATATGAGCAATTCATCATGAACTACCATATGCATAAACTTCAAAATTTTCTGATCGAACTTCTGAATATGCTAGTTACTGCTGAGCTTTTTATGAAAGATTCTAAAGGGTGGCCAGGTAAGTAGGACAGTTTCGCTTCAGTGGCCATCATTATTGCAATGAAAATATTTTTCTTTGTCAGCGGCCTTCTTCTTCAGCTTTTCCTTTTTTTTTCTTTCCTTCTTCCACCTTCTACTTTTTCATAGACTTTTTCCAAGAGAAAGTCTTTTAGGAAGAAGAAGAAGTCTGTAAAAAAGTAGAAGGTGGAAGAAGAAAAGAAGAAAAAGGTAGAGCTGAAGAAGAAGGCCGCTGATAAAGAAAAATATTTTCATTACAACAATGATGGCCACTGGAAGCGAAACTATCCTACTTACCTAGCCATCCTGAAGAATAAGGAGGTAGGTCCTTCTGGAGGTATGCTCATTATTAAGTCTAATCTTATGGTTTCTTCTACATCCAGTTGGGTGCTTGACTCTGGTTCTAGTGCTCATTTGCGCACTTCTATGTAGGATCTTGAGGATAGCAGGAGGTTGAGGGATGGTGAGATGATCCTGCATGTCGAAAATGGAGCAAGAGTTGCTGTCATGGCCATGGGAATATATCCTCTTCGATTACCATCTAGTTTAGACTTAGTTTTAAAAAACTGTTATTATGTGCTTGCAGCAAGCAAAAATTTGATTTTTGTTTCATACCTAGCACTAGAAGGCTATGTAATTAGTTTTCTTAAGGACCATTGTAACATTCTTTATGAAAGAAATAAAATTGCAAGTGGTTTTCTTATTAATGGTCTTTATCAGTTACATATTGATGTATCTATTTTTAATATCGAGCAAAACGTGAATACCATGAAATGACCTAGGATAGTCCAAATGATAGGTATCTATGGCACCTAAGATTAGGTCATATAGCAGAAGATAGGATTAACAAATTGGAGAAAATTGGGCTATTGAGTCCATTGACTTCCGAGTCATATCCAATTTGTGAATCTTGTCTTCATGGCAAAATGACTAAACTCCCTTTTGTAGGACATGGGGAAAGGGCCACGGATCTTCTTGCCCTAGTACATACTTGATGTGTGCGGCCCATTTGATGTGCCGGCTAGAGGCAACTTTGTCTACTTCATAACCTTTACTGATGATTTATCTAGATATGGGTATGTGTATCTTATGAGACACAAGTCTGAAGCTTTTAAAAAGTTCAAGAAATTCAGACATGAAGTAGAAAAATAAACTAAAAAATTCCATTAAGGTTCTTCGATCAGATCGAGGAGGTGAATACCTTAGTCAGAAATTCCTAGACTATCTCAAGAAAATGGATAGTCTCTCAATATAGCTCCCACTGAAATACCTCCAACTCAATGCGGATTTCAGAATGGAGGAACCGGAACCTATTAGATAATGGTTTTACGAATCTATGATGAGTTTCACAGACTTCCTGATTTTTTTGGGACATTATTTGTTAACTACAATAAATACTTGATTAGGGTTCTTCTAAAATTCGTTCCTAACCACAGCCGTAATGAGATAATGGCAGATGAAAGCAACCAAGTTTGAGTCATGATCAAAATTTGGGGGTTTGTCCCGACTCATGTCAAAGATAACATAGACGGATAAGTTAGACTTTAGGTCCCTAGAGCTAGATTTATAGGATATCCTAAAAAAGTCATTAGGATATTATATTCTACATCTAGAGATCATAATGTGATTATGAGTGACATGGCCATCTTTCTTGAAAAATATTTATTCAAGATAGCAAGCATTGGAAAGCAGATTAAGCGTCGATGAGAAAGTCTCATAAGAGAACGAGCTAAGGATCAAATGGGAACCAAATCAAAATTAACTAATACAAATCACTACTCCTCCATCTTGTAAGATCGGAAATGGGTTTTCGCCCCTAAAAGGTACTTTAGGTATATTTCAGAAGGAATAGAGGAAAATATTCTCCGTAGTAAATGATGTTCATGGTGATGATCCAAAACCTATAAATGAGACGATATTGGATATCGACTTCGGAGAAATGGTTAAGAGGCAATGAAGTTAGAAATTGACTTGATTGCACTTAAACCAAGTCTGGATCCTTGGTAGATTCACCAGAAGAATATAGGTATCTATTGGATGTAAATTGGATCTACAAGAAAAAAAGATTGGATGTAATTGCGAATGTGGAGACATTCAAGCGCTAGTATTAGTGGCAAAAGATTTTAGTTCAATGAGAAGGAATTGACTACAAGGAACCTTTTCGCAGTCAGCTATGCTAAAATCATCCCGGCAATTTGCTTGCTATTGCAGTCTATTTTTGATTATGAAATATGACAAAGATGGACTTCAAAAATATATATTTCTAAAGTGATATTTTGAGGAAGATATCTATATGGAACAGTCGCTAGATTTCACATCTAGTGATGATGATCATAAGGTATGCAAGGCTCAAATGTCCATATATGGACTTAAGCAAGCATCTCGAGCCTGGAATAAATCATTCTTAAGATATGGTGCAAATATTTAGTTTCATCAAAAATGAGTGAGAAACATATGTATTCAAAAAGATCAAATGGGAAGCACTGTTGTTTCTATATTGTACGTGGATGATATCCTCCTTATTGGAAATGAATTCCTCTTTGACTCCTAAAGTTTAAAATATTGGTTTATCCAAGAAATTGCTCAATGAAAGACCTAGGAGAAGCAGTTCCTTTTTTCTAGAGAATTAAAGGTCTATAGAGATAGGCGAATAGGATGCTAGGACTTTAGAAGATGTAACAATGAAAATAAAATAGCTAAATAGGTTTACATGGAAAATCTAAGGGGATTAGTACCCTTCAGACTGGCATTCAATGCTTTCAAGAGAGTGTGTCCTAGCACCACTGAGGAAATAGAATGCATGATCAAGATCCCTTGCTTAGCAAGGGAGCTCATGTAATATGGTTATGTACGACCTGATATAGCTAATACTTGAGTGGTCACGAGCAGATTATCAGTCAAATCCAAGATGAAGAACACCTGAACTTATTCTGTGAAAATATATCCTCAAGTACTTGAGAAGAACTAAGGATATGTTGTTGGTACTTTTGGTAAATAGAGAATCCAAGTCTAAGGGAATATATAGACTCGATACTTTATGTCGCTATGTAGATGATCGAAAGTCGACAATCTGGAAGTCTGTTTGTGTGTAATAGTGGTTGCTGTGTTGAAGAGTTCCAAGCAAACTGTGAATAGCAGATTCCACCATGAAAGTAGAATACGAATCGCTACGTCAGAAGCTACGAAGGAGGCATTCTGGTACAAGAAGTTTGCCATAAGAGATCGAAGTGATGGCCATCTAGAATGCCTTCCTCTATACACGCGACAACTAATGGTGCCATAGCTCTGCTAGCGGCTGAACGGTCTCATCAGAAACTTCAAGCACATCGAGCAGCGAACACCTTCATCTACGATTAACTTGAGAAGGATTACGTCGACTCAAGAGAGCGACTCCGTAGATGATATGGCGGACCCCACTTCAAAGCTATTGGGCAGCAGAAAGATAGACCCACCTTAAGAAGATGGAACTTGGATTTGTAGCCAATTGCTTGAGTCAAGCTGCGAGTTTGTTAGATATGTGTGTCCTAGAAGCCAAAATCAGCTAACACTTATAATACATTTAAGGCAAAATTTTTAAATTCTTTGACTATAAATAATAAAAATGGAATTATTTTCTATTAGAAATTGTGTATTAGTGTCTATGATACATTCCCTTGAGTAATGGTAATGATAATTCATATTTTTAAGAGTTGAAAAATTTAAGAACAAAAATTTTTTATTATTAACTCATAAAATGCTCCTGACGTAGGATCATCATAAGGATGGTGATGATCTAAAAGGTTGGTGAACAATGCTTCTTTATAGTAGATGGAGTCTTGGTCTAGGGTGGTAGATATCAGAAGTAAGAGTACAGGTACTCCGTCTAGAGAATGAGGGCATGAGCGTGACAACCTCAAGCAGTCATAAGAAATCTACCTTCTCGTCGATGACTGACTCAAAGCTGCAGTGGTGTGTACTGGTCTTTGACCTGGCGTGCCATCGGTGTTCACTTTGAGGGTGTTATAGTTTGACTAACCCATGACTCTGGTTTTCCTAGCCATTCGAAACCCTAAGAATGTATGTTTGACTTTGGCATTCATTGTAGGAATTGGATTTGCACCAAGAGGTAATTCTATCTACCTTGGTGGATGAGGAGCAAAGCCTATGATGATCATGAGAAATCAAGTCCATAAGCCCATGCCATGGCAGAGTGAATAAAAGAAAGAATTTC
>QRFJ01000052.1:1031380-1052193 GCA_006176705.1 Cocos nucifera | reverse complement strand
CGCGGATTGCTGCCTGGGGCGAGGCGTGCCTACCACTTACTGTCTGACGGACAAAGGGGCCTACTCCAAGACCCGGGCAACACAATGTTTCCTCCACTCCGAAGGTCACACTTGCCCTCCGAAAGCCATTCGTGAGAGGCCGCCCACTATACTCTCGCTTCGAGCCTTTATTCGCAGGAGGATGGCTTGAGACCAAGATCCCACCCCCAAAGGCCGATATCACGTAACCAAAAACCAACTGCCGGTCTGAGCCCGCCAGAAACCCAATTCGATTCCATTGCTTGGCGGCTAGCGTTCCATTGCTAGGCTTCTATGCTGGCTGCCGGCTACTAGGATCAGTGGTTTTCACCCGCACCGAGGTCCCACTTCGGTGACAACACGGCCTCGACCCTCAGTCTTCTACGACCACAGCGGACCGCCGAGGTTCTATACTAAAGTACGCCCCCTTAATGAAGGTGTTCGCCCTTAGGACTCACGGTTCAAACGGGATGCAACCAAGCTCCGTCCCAGGGATTGCAAGCAACTCGAGCCGCTACGTCGCTCCAAAGACCTCTGCCTACACTCACGCCATCTTCCAAGCAATTCGTTCTCCTCGGCCGCCTTTAAGGCCGCACCCCCCGATAGATCCTGGATAGCCCCGGCGCGGAAAGAACATGAACGCATCCGTTTTCTTTCTGTTTGGATGGCCAGCGGTTCCCGCGTAGACAGGCCCCAGTAGAGTCCGGCTGAGAAGGATCACCTTTACAATTCCCAACACAACCCAGATAAGTGGGCAAGACGCTTCTGCAGGCAGAGGAAGAAAATCTTCGGCCAATATGAGGTCCCCCATACCTGCACCTGCAGGGCGCCCAAGACAGACACAGAGGTCTCTTTTTTCGGATTTCGTTTCTCGGATTAGGGAAATCCGTGGAGAGATCGTAGAAGCAGAGATTCGCCTCGACAGCAAGAATTTGAAAGGTGACTCAAGGTTATAATCCCGACCAGCAGTATTAAGGGTCACGTTGTCGGATCCTTTTAGGGGTTTCGATTTATCAACTTCTTTCGAAGCCGTGGTTAGTGATATCTGGACACTTATCCAGCCCAACTACTCCGGGGATAACCGGAATAGAGCTCCGAGTATACCTACGAGTCGTTCTATCTCGTCATTGGTTTGGCAGCAAGCACCGTACGCTCCTGGGGCGGGACCAAGCCCATACTTTTGACACCCTTTTCTATTGAAATCCCGCTCCTTGGGACCACAGAGCTGCGAAGATGGGGGGGCTCCTGCGGGTCTACCATTGGCCATTCATTGGGTTACTGGTTCCCGCACGGTCGTCCATCGGCTTGACCACAGTACGGATTACCGGATCTTAGACTTAAGACACGACCCTGCACTGAGATAGTTACATTACTAACATTTGGAATTCACTGCAGAACGAGAAGACTAGGAACAAGGAAGAACAAGCATTGCCGCTTTCCTGCATTACTCCGTCTGTCCAATGCCAGTTTGTAACTGATATGGACAATGGGGGTGATGAGCCATCCGCAATACGGTAGCAGTAAGCACGGCTGTCCACCAGAGCCGTCGGATTCCGTCGGTCGATCGTCTGGTTCGAATACCTACCTCTCGCGGAAGGATTCAGTAATCGAACGATGCTGTCGGCAGCGCTTGCGCACCCCAAAGAATAGATCCAATCCATCCCAAGCACAGCACCAAGTGCCCGCCCGTCTGGCCCCTTAATAGAAGGAGGTCCTTTTGCGGACCTGCCGATCTATACGCTCCCACTCTTTCAAGCAGAATACTACCGGCTACAGATCAAAGCACGATAGCTTAGCCAAACCAATCCTCACTTACCGACCCTTAAGAAAAATGACAACTCAAGGGCGTGCCGCCGAGCTCCGGAATCTCTTCCGCGATAAGCTAAGATTGGCCCAACCACGCAAAGGCGATTTCGAGCACTCACTATAATTATAGTCAACAAAACTAGGAACAGAGGTCAGATCCAAATCCAATTAGAAAATAAGGAAAAAAGAAATAAAAAAAGAACAAGAAAAAACTTGTTTGTACGAGATTCAACAACCAATTTAGATAACCAGACACATTTAAAGCAAAGAGCGAATTGACCACTTCCACACAGGACTAGTTTGTAGTTCGAGGTCTGTCCCCCTTGTCGATTTAGCAAACCAATGCCTTAAGCCACTCAGCCATCCTTCCTACCGTATGGGTGTACTCAGATAAGAAGTCAGGGAAGTACAGCTATACGGAATACGATGAGAAGTAGAGCAGGCGAAGCGAAGCGATAACGGATCTTACTGTCTGGAGATCGGGTTACGTCGCTAAGGAAGCTGCAGGATCCCATGAATTCGAAGATTGCCTGCGGAAGTGGAATAAGCCGAAAAATGATGCCTCTCCCTTCTGTCTTGGCTACCATGCTCTTGCGCTAGAGCAATGCGAACAGCTTCTTCTCAAGCAGGGGATTCAATAAGAGTGGATTCTGGGCATCTGGCATTTGTCCTGAGAACAGCTCCTTCTCTGCTCAGAGTAAAAGAGGCAAAGTGCTAACTACTAAGGAAAGAAATTCCATTCCCTAGGGCAGATCTTCCTCTACTGGGATTGACTCGCTTAGAAGGGGTCCCATTCCATTCCTTTGGCAAAGACCCGCTCTGACTAACTCCTTCTCTCATTGATCCGAAAAGAAAGGCATAAGTCCCACATCTCTTAGGCGCCAAGAGTCTCAGATGTCCATTCAAAACCAATAGTAGCTCGGCATCGGGAATCACTGACTTTATAAGAGAATGGTCTCTTTGCTCTTCGCCCCTTGTCCATTCCGCGCTTACTTGCCAAAGCTTGTCCACCCACCGCCCCTCTTCCTTCTGAAAAAAAGTCAGCCCCTATACTTCTTTCTTACCTAACAGCCTCGTAGACGCGGGGAATCGCTAAAAGTATGTTTGAACGGTAAGGAAAGAGTCAGTTCGAGTCACTCTGCCTCTCTTATACACTATTTTCAGTTCCTTCCTTGGCTGACTTTTATTAACATAAAATCTCTGTCTCGCCTTTATCCCGCTTCTCCTAAGTTCCCTAAACCCCAACCTTCAAAGACTAAAACTCTTTCCCTTGTCTACTAAAAAAAGACACTACAAGATCAGATGAACTTCTCGATTTCGATTATACGTCGTTCCTCTCTATTATTTTGGGGGCGCCCTCCTCGGTGACAAGAATACGTTTCCATGCATCTTACTTAGATTTTAAGAGCAATAGCATTCAAGGTGACTATAACGCTTAAGACCGATGATCCAACCAAGACCGCGATGGCCTTAGCTTTAGCGGCCCTAGTTGATTGACTTGCTACCGCTAACTCGCTGTGCGCTCCCCCCGGCGCTTCGACAACATTACCGCCTACATCTGTACTACTTATTCCGTCCTGAATAGAAGCATGGAGAGTCCGCCTTAGATCGTCAAAATCTAAAGCGGGCACGAACGGTTGATTTATTGTTGTACCATGCTCTGGCAGGGCGGTCAACCAAATGAAAAAGCCAATGAATAGAGGCGGCAATAGAAGATTCAAGACTGATAACAAGACTCCCTTCGGAATAGGCAAGACTACGGGATTACGAATCGCAACATAAGGATGATTCGGAGAAAGATTCACCTCTGGCAGATTGGAGGAGAGATTCCACTTTTGCATTAAGATATACCGCTTGGGCACTTTTTCCCCAACGAAATGACCCAAGCCTCGTTTGGGGGAACTAAGGTTGAGGTGCCCCCACTCTCCTCCTTCAATAGGGCGGTAGAAGATAGTGGGCCCGATCGAGACCTTGACAACCCTTATGGCCTTGATCCCTTTCCCGCGGGGGAGTGCTCTATTCAATAAGTGCCCCTTGAGCCCTTTCTGGCCTGCCCAGAAAGCCCTTTGCGCGGTACTTTCGACCAAGAAAGAATAGGTCATGCTGGTAGCCGGAGGCATCCCTCTCTTCAGGCTAGGTGGGTCCCCCCGTTCCGGCTCCCATCTTGAGAAGAGATCGTGATTGCGACTGTCCGTCAAAATCAGTCGCAATCTTTTGGCATAATACTGGAGCAGCTGCTTTGAGTCTGCGCGCGCGCTAACCCGAGCGGGACTAAAAATCTTCCCCCTCCGATTAAACATATCTTCCCCTCCTTTGACGGATTGAATATTCATCTCTTTGTTAGGAATATAAATACTGGCAAACATTTCGATCCTTCCTTTTACTAGTCTTCACGGCTGGAATCATAAATGCGTTGTCTCCCTTTTTTTTTTTTTCTTTGCTACCCCTGCTACCTCTCATACCTGTTCCCTTCTGTAGTATGAGTTGAGAAGAAAACGGATTCAATCCAGCCGTAGGTAGGGACGCCCACGGCTACCTTGTTTCGAACGAATCGGAGAAGGGATTGCACCCCACCCCTAGGAACGGGAACGGAGTTTGTCAGAGCTCGGGTAAGCATTTTCTGACCGGCACGCTGGACCCTTCTAACAGAGGAAAGTCCTTTCCGACGGGTTTTTCGTATTAGGCCAGGTCACTCTCAGCTATACGACTGACACAATTAGACTGAGGTATGGCTGATAAGAAAGCGTAGTGGCTAGCTACCGCTGATTGCTTCGGGAATCATCCTCCATGGTGACTGCATGGAGGCCGGCTTGTCGAGGCCAACACCATCCAGCCTGGTATCGGAATCGAGCGTGCAGGAACCGAGATGCCGAGTTGTGGTCAGCGCGAACCGAAATGAGGAAGAAGTCCCGACCATCTCGATTCCGGTGTGCAGAGGCCAGCTTTCCGCTCAGTACTTTAGGGCTCGGACAAGCAACGAGCCGGCTTCACGGCGCCCGAGGTGGCTTCCGCTCAGGAACAGAACAGGAAAAGGAAGTAGTAATCCCGCAAAATACACTACTCTCAAAATATAGACAAAGCTGTTCCCTTCTAATGTATGCCCCCGGGGGGAAATATATGACATACACCTTTTTCCTTTCGTGTGAGAAAGAGAGAAGAATTTTTTGATGAGAACTTCTTCTTCTTCTCATAGCACGAATCCGGATAAAAGACATAAGACACGCGCGGGTCACTATCTGTTCTTCGACCGCAAGAGGAGCTGATTGAGATTGTTTGAGCAACTCGCGTAATCGTTGACCTCTTGCCAATTGATTCTGATCTCGATAAAGCTATTCAGAATCAATTGGAAACCGGTGATTTGGGAGGTTAAAGGGGATTCCTGTTTTGGCTTGAATCCGCTTTCCCCAGTGGAGTCGCCAAGCTGTAAAAGCATAGCGAGCTCGTTAGGGACCCTAAAATAGAAATATGAATGAAACTGGAATCAGGAAGGCTTGTTTCTGTCCATATATATGCAACTCTAACTCCATAAATTCTCAGGTTTTCGCCTGGTAAAACGTTCTATCCACTTACAATATAACAAAAGGATGGATGGAATGGCGCTGTAGGAACCGGTCGGATTCGAACCGACGAATAGAAGTTTTGCAGACTTCTGCCTTAGCCACTTGGCTACGGTTCCCTATCAATTCCATGTCTTTCTCCCTTGTCTGACTTTGCTTCACAGGGTGATACCAGTACGTATATCAGACGGAATGCCTTGGTTCGGATCCCAAACATCGACATCGGTTGGTTAGAAAAGAAGGATTCGAGCAGCGGTAAGAGCGGTAAGAAAGTCCTGTCTTAGAATAGTGAAAAACAAGTCCTCCTGCCCTCGAACGAGAAAGAGGAACTTACTTCTCTTCTATTTTTTTCTTTATTCCTTATTAGTTGCCTAGTTCTGAGACAAGATATGCTTCTCTTGTATAGCCTACAGGAGATCCATCTCTTTTCTAGGTTGGAATTGTTGATGTGTTCCACGCCTGCTTTCGAGCCTTCTTCTTCTCCTTCCGAATCACCAGGATCTCCTGACCCAACAAGATCTGTTGAGCCTGACCCAGGTACTGATGTTCGTGTTCGTGTCTAGCCTTGTTTAGGACTTTAAGCCAGCATCAATGCTTTCATCAATATTTTTTGATTCTGAACCAGCAACATACTTGAAATCAGGACCCGTCCTGAGCCAAAGGCAGGGTGTTTTGCTTAACTGGGGCCGGGCATTGATGCTTGTCTTATATAGTCTTGTTCTGGGTTAAGCTAGGAGTTGAGCAGTCTTCAAGTTCAACAAGGAAGTCGGAAGAACTCAATCAAGGGGGGAAAGTCATTTAATCTAAGATTCAAGGGTGGAAATCAATCAAAGCCATCTAAGGCAGATACCGGTGTTTGCTCAGTGCCTTTTCCAAGTCTTGTTTCCGAGCTATGATCTGTTGAGTCTGCTGAGCCAAGACCTGACCTGCTAAGCTAGGCCTTCCTTTGCTCTATCTGTTTCTTCTTACTCTCTTATGAGTTCTTCTCCTTATGATCTAACCTACTCGCACTCCTTATTTAAATACACGATGTTGCTTGCCCGCTTCATCTCTCAATCTCGCTTGGTAGAAAGAAGATATAAGGAAAGGGGATAATAAACAACGTTCTTGACTTCTTAGCTCATCGGGCTGTCTTAATAGGCTTAGCCCGCAAACAGATATACTGGCTTCCGTTGGTGATGGTTGTTAAGGTTGACGCCTCTCCGCCTGCTCCTTATGTCGATACTCCCGTCTTCTCCTTCTCCGCTTTCCCCCTTCGCCTTTCAGTATTTCCGAGTTCTACCGGCTCTCCTTTATCATATTTCCTATAACGAAGAGAGCAGTTGGGCGCCTAAGACTGATCTTTCGTGCCTTTTGCCGGGAGGACAAAGCGTAGGGCTTTCGTGTCGAGCTGTAGTACCCGTGGATACTAACTTTTTAACTTATTTCGTGATATGCCCTCGCGCGCACACGATTTCTTTTCTTTTAGGAAATCCTCTTTTGCTTGCGGAAGACTCTGACCCTGGATAGGAAGAAGCGAAAGAAGCCTTTCCTTCAGTGGGGACGAGAAGAAGGACTTTCGTGGCCCAGCAGGAGTCCTGTCGTCTACCGCCAAATTCATCAGGAACTGTTTTCATTTTTGGGGGGGAGATTCCTTCTCCTGTATGTCCTTCACAGCCCTCCCCGACCCTGACTTTCTCTGCTTTCGCTTGGATCTAGGTCTGCTCGCTTGACCTCCTTGATAATTTTGGCATGCATCTTATTGAGCTTTTTCCAGAAATCATCGTGTCACTTCTATTTTTTCTATCAAAAAACCGCAGAAGCATCAACTCAAAACAAAAGTGTTGGCAGGAGGCAATGCAGGAATCAATTGTTTCATTAAAGAAAAACAAGACCTGGGAGTTGGGGAAATTAGCCTCAAGTTGTTGGATGCAAATGGCTTTCCAAGGTAAAGCATAAGGCAGATGGCACGATAGAGAGGTTCAAAGCGCGTCTGGTAGCCAAGGGACAATGGGTAGACTATGATGAAACGTTTTCTCCGATTGCTAAAATGACCAATGTCAGATGCATTCTGTCCATAGCAGCGGATGGGAACTTTTTCAGTTAGATGTTCAAAACCTTCATGGTCGTTATAAAGAAAACCAAGTTCCGAAACTTGACTCATCTTCGGAATCCAGGCAGGGAAAAGCAAGAAAAGAATACCAACTAACTCAACTAGTGATATCTAAATCTTAGCAAAAATAAATGGATGTATGTCTTCGTGTTCCACCCAGCCATGATGCATGACAGGAGAGAGCGAGCACAAGAAAGAAAGGAAAGGGAAAACCCAGCCGGATAAGCGGAAGAATGAGTTTCATATAATATTAATAAGCGTCAGTTTGATAAAGACGAGCTCTTTCCCGTGGCGGCTATCTATCTTAAAAAGGCGGCTGATTCCCGACCTCGCGTTGGCAGTGAGTGTTCGTGGGTCCCGAAATTACTTATCTTCTCTATCCCTGATTAGAGACTTGGCGAGCGTGGCTCGGTCTCATGCACATCACGTCTCTCAACCTCTCTCTCGAATAGGCGGCTCGAGATCCCCTTCTTAGCGCTAAGGTAAGGCTAAGGCGTAGTCCCATCTGCCTAGTCACGAATTGATGTGATGATCTGCAGCGCCTGCGCTGTACTGGCCGGACCATGTTGTATTTCATAGCCCGCTCGCCTCCCCTTCCCCTGTGCCCGGACACAGAAGAAAAAATGAATGATCTTACTGCCATTTCTTCTCCTTTTGTTCCACTTCTTCCATCCCGGCTCTATGCCTTCTGTCAAACAAATATTCGATCCTAACATAGAATAGAAATTGGATGAATAGGAATCAGACGTGCCTGGTGAATTTGATTGGTCCAGGCTGAAATGACTTACATTGAACCTCCAAACTAAAACAAAACGTTTGAAATTCTTTATAGTTCAATTGATCTTAGGTAAAGCAGGGACTCGATCGGGGGGGGGATGGAAATCCCGTATGACATGTCCGACAAGTCGCACTATACACCCCTCCTCTCCGGGACCAGGCCCACGATCAGGCAGGAAATTGGCTGCTTTTTCGGAGCTCCCTTTCACGGCACTAACGGCCACTTCTTTAGCACGGCACTTGTCCGCTAACAACTTGATCCGGCTGGTGCACCAACCCGCCTCCCCGCCGGTGCTAGCGCACCCTTCTCTTCCATCATCTCCCGCAAGCTGCTCTGTCTCGCTTACAAAAACCTTCCCTTCCCCCCTCGCCGGCGCTTCCCCCTCATCTTTCAGCGATGTATAGCCCGACCGACCGATAACCACGTAATCAACGGACACGGGTAGAGTAAGTAGCTGCAGTTGGGACTGATGCGGATTCAGATGATCATGTTCAGGGACAGTTGCAGCCAGCCGCAAGAGGAGCCGCAGCCTCTCACAGTCAAGCCGCAGCTGCAGCACCTTGCTGCAGCCGCAGTCTAGCCGCAAAGGCAGCCCGTAGCTTGCAGTTAAGCCGCGGCTTAGGGGGCTGCAGTCACAGCTGCGCGAGCAGTTACCGTTGGGCCCCGAACCTTTGTTCGAGCATCGAATCTGTTGCGCTCCAGTATTTTTCCTCGAATCTGCTTTCGCTTGATTCAAACCCGCGGCGTTCTCGGAGTTTTTCAGAAAAGGTTTGTTTGCTCCCCGCAACCTTCTATTTTTTTATTGCTGGTATATATCGACGGCTGAAGATAATTCATCAGAAACCTATTCTTAAACTCTTACACCTATGAAATTCTTTTTCTTCTTATCTAGTCATGGATAATCCATGAATCCAGATCGTCTCTCAAAAACAAAATAGGAATAATTATAGCTCGATCGGTTCCATTTTTCCTTGGAGGAAAGAAGTCTTGGGGTTAAATAGATGGTTCGATACCTTTACCTGACTCATCCAATACCATTGAATTTTTTGATTGGACAGCAAGAAGTTGATCATGTCTTGGCCGGTGAAAGCTATGCACTGATTCCCTCTTCTCGTATCGGGTCGGGAACGAAAGCTTTCTAATGTGGGCAGAGACTTCAGGATCGACCGTAACTGAAGGATCCTCTGGTTCGACATTCTATCTCTCTGGGTGCTCTTACAATCTAAGACATTTGTTTTCATTCCCCCGGTGGGTGGATTGTCTGGGCCAGTCTAGATCTCTTCATTCGGACCAGGGAAGGGAAAGAGAATGATCATGTTATCCATGGGTCCGGCGGCACGAAGATTGATGGTCGGATCCCTCTAGTTGCATTCCTTTGTTGAGAGTAGCATGTCTAGTATTCCTGGTCAAATTTAGAGTGACTCTATACTATCGTTTGCGAGACTTCACTCCTCCGGTCATCTTTAGGAATACGTTATTGCCATCTCCGGTGCATCCATCCATAAAGAAAGCATGCCTCCCTCATCGGATTAGCTTGGCTACCCGGCTCTAGTAAGACTTCTTCCCGCGTGGAGCTAGCATGGGCCTCCCATTCGGTATCAGGACTCAGAGCCCAGTCCAGGGACTGAAGGGGACTAATAAGACTGAATAGACCGACCCTTCTCTTTTTCCCTGTCTCCCGCACCGGTATCGGTGGCTGAACCGCAACTGCTAGTGATGGGACGGAGAAAGAACTCCTCCCCGTCAGATTGGTTCTCTCTCTCCAATTAGGAGAGGCTCATAAGAAATCGTATCAGATGCTATTCCCCGCCCATCCATCGGAGAGAGGAACTGTCCTAGCTGAGCTTTAACTCCTCGATTCAAGAAGAGCTCGGAGATAGGAGGAGAATAAGAGGTTAGCAACGTACGAACGTTTTCCAAGCGAGCCACGGGAGTCTAGGTTTTGCGAGCTAGCCCGGAAAAGAGGCAAGCCTGTATAAAGGTTTAGGTCCAATCATTCTCCCCATGTGCTATCGGGCATAACCGTGGGGATTAGGACATAACTCCCGTTGTTTAAGGGTAAGAGGTTGATGAATGAGGTGGTTAAGAAAAAAAGGTTAGCCGGGGTTGGGATTGGTAACGGACTCGTGCGGAATGCCTAATAGCGAAATATCTGTAAAAAAAAAAGGCAAGAAGTAAGACAGACTATTCTCGGCACCGAGGAAGCGCCGCAGGTTATTGCGATAGGCGCAGGTTGGAGAGGATAACTTCTTGAACAAGCCAAGAGAAGAGTACAAAGATGTGCTCGCGTGGACATACCACGATCTTACTAAAAGGCATATCCCTTTTTTTTCTTTTATTTGCAAGCAAAAATCAGATGCGGGAGGTCAGGCGCCAAGCCTGTGAAACAAAGGCCTAGACAAATGAACCCGAATTATGCTGAGCTTGTATGTAAAAAGGGAAAAGGAGATTCAACGAATGCTTGACGCCGGTATCATATTCAGAGTTAGCACGAGCTATTTGGTGTCCCCAATAGCTCTTAATAAAAACGATAAGAGTTTTATCTGCGTAGACTTTAGAGAACTTAACAAAGTTACAAAGAAGGATCCCATCCCTTCCCGTTGCCGTTCCAAGATGTGATCTTAGAAGAGGGAATGACATGGACAGCGCATATGATAGGTTATTCCAGAATCGACGTTCATATCGCCGAAGAGGATAAGTTACCACCTTTGTCACGTCGTCTTGGATTTACGCCTACAACCGGATGCCGTTTTTATTGTGTAATGCACCCTTTGAGTAATCATTATCTTTGAGAAGATGACTTACTCTAAGGCCTTGTAAGGATTGACTTGGATGATTAGAGCGTCTTCGGAAAAGAGGCGGAGCACTTAGAACAGCTCAAGGAGTGCTTAGGCGTCTGTCGCGCGGCTTGTCCCTGAATCCACAGAAGTCTCAGTTCTTAATGAACCAGGGACGGCTGCTAGGACACAAAGCCGTTAAGGATTACGAGGGGACCCGTGAAGGTGATCTTGGAAATGACGACGCCTGTGAATGTGAAAGGAGTCAGATCCTTCCTGGGACACGTTATAACCGGCGTTTTAGAAATGATTTTTCTATGTATCCTAGACTTGCTTGTTATTGAATAAAGGTAGTCAGTTTGTTCTTCGCGGCGCCCTGAAGGATAAATTCACATCGGCGCCTTTTCAGCTGATAAATGGAGTACTTTCTAGAATGGGTTCGGAGTACTCCGTGTGTGTATTTGGAATAAGCCTCTGATGTGATGCGAGAGGCACACCAGGAGTTGCCGGAGGCCATGGGCGGGCCTGAAGTCACAGTAAGAAAGATTCTATTGGCAGGACTCCGGTGGCCTACCATTACGACAAATGTGAAGGATTTTGTGCGGGCGTGCGACGCCTCCCAGAGGACCGGGAAGCCAGGTCCTAAAGTCTATATGCCCTTGACGCCGCGTTTTAAGGTAAAGGGAGGAAGGCTGGGGCATCCATTTCGTAGGTTCCTTGACACGCGGAGCGCGTCTCGTGGGTGCAGTCGTCACCGCTACCGAATAATGCTGAGAAAAATGGGTCGAAGCAAGGGCGGTAGGCGGGGAAGGAAGCGCTAACAGCCAACAAACCAAGTCTTTTTTCGTATTTAGTGCTTCCCGCCGCGTGAAGCAAGAAGCATATCGCCCGTACAAGTAAAGTCAAGCTTCGCAGCCATCCCTGCTTGCGTTTTCGGTGAAGTTTTCCACTTCGTTCAGTTACGGGGGGTTGGAACTCACTGCTTTGCGCCATGCTGCTACTTCTTTGGGACGGAGGTGTGAATGTGCTGCTGTGCAGCTGTAGATCGTCTCTGTCCTCCTCGGAACTCCACCAAGCGGTACTCAGTCTGTGCATCCCTTCACTTGCCTTAGGTGGCGAGTGGAGTTGGGCTCTTGTGTAGCGTGTGTTTTCGGTTGCGTGAAGGCGTGCTTGGCCTCTGTCTGGAGCGGTGGATGTGCCGATGGCGTGGAAGGCTGCTGCTGGGTTCACTGGATCAAAGAAATGACATTAGATTATACTCTCCTCGGTGACGATATCGTCATCGGGGATCAGAAGGTAGGTAGCTCTATGCTATAGAAAGTGTCTCGCGCAGATCTGGGGGTCAGCCTTTCGATGTCGAAATCGCTGGTCTCGGATATCGGAGCCTTGGAATTAATTAGCTAAGAAATTCCGTGTTAAGGGCGTCGATCTCTCCCCTATTCATATTAAGATGATTAGAGCTGCGACTCACGCTCTGGCATGGATGCCGGTACTGAAAAGTTTAGGGATCCCACAAAGTTTGCAGACTTCATTACGTCTGAGAGGTGCGGGTTATCGCCGTTATTGTGCGTCCGCCTCGGCTTTGAATCCGAAGTTTCATCGGCATTGGTACCGCCACATCTTGGTGGCCTATAGTCCTGAGGGCATACTACCGCTGCCCTTTGAGATTTGGCTGGGGTTCCCAGAAGGGTTCCTCGTTACGCCTTATCAATTAGGGATGGTGCGGTATAGCTAACTAAGCTTACTCATCAAGGGCCGAACGATAGAGCTGCTCTTGTTGCTAATGGGGAAAGATTGGAGTGAAGTTTAGTATGCTTTCTAAGATCAGAGGAGGAAGAGAATGAAGGTGTGGGCGGGAAGGAGGTTTCCCAACCTCAATGTGTATTCGACTACTCATTACGGAACCACCGATTGCTCCGATTAGACTTCCCGCGGGGTAGAACAGGGAACTTGCTGAATCAACTCCTTGGAATCGGAGGCCTGACTGAGGGTCGATCCTATGGTAACCTCAACCTAGGAATGCCTGTTTCACTTCCTTGACAGAGCCAACTTAGATGCTCCGTCTCGATGTTGACCTAACATGGATTAGCAATTCAGAAAGGTCTCATCCTGATCTCGCAAAGGATCAGCAATAGCTGTGTGTACTCGAGGACCATTAGGGAAAGAAAAGCACTTTTCTCTCTCAGCAGTTAGACCGGCTATGGGTGGGTTGGTTATATACTCTTATGCGCCTTCCTTCTTCGAACCTTTTGGTATGTATTGCCCCCTAACTATAGATCAGATCCACCGGACGAGAAACTCAATTCCACACTGCTGCTGAGTCGTCGGACTTATCCACCTCAGGGATTCGTGGAATTTCCGTTTTTGAATTGCGTTGGGGGAAATCTACCAAAGCTAGGCAGATAGATAGACTCCTTTCCCGCTGCTAAGGGAGAGCAAGAAACTAAATCAAATGATTGTTTTTTCACCAGCGCCCCTTTTTTTTGCGGGTACTAAGAGTCCTCTCACTACCAACCAGCAGACATCATCATCTGGCTGGGTCTTGCCGGTATCAACAACGAGAAAGAACAACCAAATGGAAACAGCAACTAACTATGGCTCTTGGCCCAGACAACGTCCTAGGCGTAGGGGAGATCAGAGCAACAGGGAAGGCCTAGACGACGACGCCCGTCCTGGGCTGCAGTAAGTAGATCGAGAGGTCGTTCCGCCCCTTGTCCCCGAAGATGGGTAATATGTTCTCATACAATGTTGCTCCAACTTTCTTCTAGAGGGCCTAGCTGGCGAGCGATCCCAGTCCGCGGCAGAGAACAAGACAGCAAGCGAGCGTACCTTTGTTCGCTTCTTCTCCACCAAGCACGGAAGTTTAAGGATAACTGTAGGTCGGTGGCTACCTAAGGAAACTCCGATTCGATCCGCCCCCCGGCTGGGAGGCATCTACCTCATCCCGATCACAAGGAGAGGTTCACCATGATGGGGGGTAAGGTACTTTCATTCTTTCCGTTCCGGAAAGAATGAAATGCATAGGGGACCATCCTTTATATTTTCGGCATGCTCGAATATTTACGGATTCGCAGGGGGCTGTTCGCCCTACTTAGTTGACTGACAATGACAAAGGCTTGCGAAACAAAGTAGCGCCTTTCAAATTGAATCTTAAGTAGTCTATCAGTGGTGCGAAGCGGCTTTGCCCCGGGGAGCGAAAGGTTATACCTTAGTAAGCGAACAGCGGTTCTTCTATGTAGGGTATTCCCCCTTTACTCTCTTAACGTCGAGCTAAGTGACTTTGCGTAGCGTAGTAGAATGAAGGCTACGCACCGACGCTCTCTTATCTATTAGCCTAAGCGTCTTCGCTAACTCGCTCGCCTACTAAAAAGAAATAGTAGGCGAGGCTAGGCTAACTCAGCCGCTGACTTCGACTGTACTGTAGTGGGCTTTCATCGCCTTTTCCTTTATAACCCTTTCTCATGTTCTTTCATTCATCAAGTAGGCGAACCTAGAGGTCCTTAGTAGCGTTGACAAAGAAGAACAGCCGGTTAAAAGACAGCTAACATTTTAATAATATATAGGCCAGCTTGACAAGCTACCTTTCCTCTTGATCTGAGGTGCGAAGAGAAACATCTCTTTTTTATGACTTCCACTTCTCGATCCCGGCCCGGAAAAGTGACCCTCTTGATGAATGAAAGAAAGGGTTTTTGAGCCCTAGCCCTGTAAGCCCACACCTGTGTAGAGTAGATCGTTCAACACCTGCGGCACAAACCCATTTTTGACCAATTGGTCCGTCTATCATAGGCGACCGAACGGCCGCCCCCCTAATTACTAGACCGACCTGCTATAATAATTCCATAAACACCTAGCGAAGATATGGCAAACAAATAAAGTAGCCCTATGTTCGGATCTGACAATACCATACCATAATCAAAAGGTACAACGGCCCAAGCGACCAGACTTAACATAAATGTAGCCACTGGAGCCATTCTAAAAAGGGAGAAATTAGCACTACTTGGTGAAATAGGTTCTTTTAGAATCAATTTCAAACCATCTGCTAGAGGTTGTAACAATCCGAACGATCCCACTACATCAGGACCCTTTCGACGTTGCACAAAAGCCATTACTTTACGTTCAGCTAGCACTAAAAAGGCTACTCCTAGTAGAAGTGGTAGAATTAAACTAAGTATTTCCGCTGGAACAGCAATGTACGTTTTCGATTTTCTATTCACTCATGATCGGGCCTGACCTGGTCGACCCGATCATGATATTTCACTTATGATCTGGCCTGGTCGACCCAATCATGATATTGAAGGATGGGACCTTTTCTCGAAAAACTCCGGATCCCGAGAAGAGATCTTTTTAAGATGGTGCATTAACGAATCCTGTTACGTTACTTCGAATGGAATCTCCGCCCGCCTCACTTGACTAAGCATAAGCGAAGTCAAGGGATTTCCTTCTAACTAGTGGCTGAGAGTAAGCAATCCCCCTTTATTCAACAGATTTGTGGTTGAGTCATGAACTCTGGGTCGGGAATCTTTGTTAAACTCTTTTGCATTTCCGCTGCCTGCGTTCTTCTTCGTGTCCGTCCGTATCGCTAAGCTGGTCAACACCAGCTGTAATGGTTGAAAATAGGGGGCTAACCGACGACCCCCTAATCAACTTTGTTCGATAAAGCAAACAAACGATTCGTTCCGACAACTTCGAACCTTCTCAACCCCTATTCATTCGCCGATCAACCGACGATCGATCGGGCGGGCTGGTTGGGAAGGGGTGATTAGCGGAGAAAGGAATCGCTGAGAGATAGATTCTACTGTTTGGTCAGGACGAATGAGTGGCTGTGAAGCATGCTTAGGAGGAGGTCAAATTGACCCTTCCCCGAGTCAGTCCAGTCAGAAAGGGGAGAGCCCGCAGTCTAGACTGCATCTCGGGAGTTTGAAGACCATCCCATTTCAACCAAAAATACAAGCAGGTATCTAACCTTCCTTCCGGAAATCCAATCCCGTTTTGTCTTTTTTGCATCAAAAGCAGCCAGCCGGAAATCGAATTGAAACCCGGTGCATTTTTTCCGACCATTTTCAAAAAGCGCATAGTTTCTCCTCCAAAAAGAACCTCTCCAGTCGGGAAAGGCATGAGATATTTACCTAAACCAGTAGGTCCTTGAGCAGATCCCACGTTAGACCCAAGACGTTGGTCTCTAACTAGAAAGGTAAATGCTTGAGCTTGAGAAGCTTCTGGCCCGGTGGGCCCGTAAAACTCACTAGGATAAGCGGTATTATTGAACCAGACGAAACAACAAGCGATGAAACCAAAGACAGATAAAGCACCTAAACTATAAGACAAGTAAGCCTCTCCAGACCATACAAATGCACGGCGAGCCCATGCAAAGGCTTTGGTTAAGATATGCCAAATTCCACCAAGTATACAAATGGAACCTAACCATACATGTCCTCCAATTATATCTTCTAAATCGTCCACACTAACAATCCATCCTTCTCCCCCAAAAGGAGATTTTAGTAAATAACCAAATATAACACTTAGCCCAAGTGTTATATTTGGTTATTTTTCTTACATCTCTCTCTCCCCACCCCCCGAAAAAGTGAGTGATGAGATAGCTCCGCACCATCGGAACTTTTCTCAGCCATCGGATCGGCCGCTCTTCCCTTTCCCTCTGGATTGTAGTTCATCCCTCATGGAGATCGCTCCCTCGCTCGTGTACTTGAGCCCGTTCTATTCGATACTGCTTTCTTTACTCGACTTGTCTAATGGTCCCGTTGCATATGGACTCGACTCGCACTAGTGACGCTGTGCTATGCACATATCCGAAAGCGGTGATAGCTTTCTAAGCTAGGAGAATTGACTTATGTTGTCTCGCTTTGATACCGCTTTAACCCCCCTTTCCTTTGGGAATGGTCGGGGTACCATTATCTCTCGTTATCAATTGAATCAGTCAAGAATACAAAAAAGCGTTTATCGCTTTTGATCGCTCCCGGCTCGCTTTCGAGGCGAGCCTGCACTCTCGCTTGCTTCTCACTCGCCTACGAAAACAATACTAGACTCGACTTCCTCACCTGCCTCTCCACTCGTGCCTACTTTCACCAACCGGTCTTCCTTTAGTCCTCCCCTACTCCATCCCTCTGCTTGGCTCTAGCCTTCTTGTCTGGACCTCCACCTCTCAGAGTTCTCGCCCCCTGAGTTGCGCTCTTTGTCTCGTCCATATGAGGCCGACGGGTGCGTCACATCCTTTGTGAGCGAATCTCTTCGCCTTAGGCTTCGTCGTAGTTCTATTTCGCTTGGGCTGCGGCTGCTCCTTAGTCGTTGGCCTCCTTTGGTTCTTGGCCGTAGCACTTCTCTTGCGTGCGCAGGTTCCCCTAGCTCTGTTCATGGATCCATTCTAAGACTAACAATTTCACTTTAAAGTGATAGCTCTTACTCCTTAAGATTAAGACAAGTTATGGCTCTGACTCCTTCTTCTCGTTATAGCTCTTTGTCCTACTTCTTATAGCTCTTCCACCTGCTTTTAGCCCTTCCCTTACACCAAGTTCGAGCTCTTACTCATTCAGATAGGATCTTACCCCCCGAGCTGGCGCTCGACCCCTAAGGGGTCTTTTGCTCTTGAAAACAGCTACCACCCAACATATACATGGGCATTTGTGCCGTAAGGCCCGGGATAAGACAGCGAGGTCTTCGTCTTCTTCGTGAGCTGAACTGAGCCTATCCATTGAGGAAAAACCGCTTTCTTCGCTCTCATCCCTTGACTCGCTAGACTGCAAAGCTGGACCTCCCTACTCACTGGCTTGACTGCATTGACTTACTGGATTGCCCCTTTTTTTTACAGAAAGCTTCGGCAAAGAACTTTTCTGAGTTGTCACATCAAACAAAAGCAAAAGTGCATTTCAAAGGCGGAAAATCGAAGATTACAAGCTTGCGCCTCTTTTCATTCTACTCCTCTATTTTCTGGAAATAAGGAGTGCTACCGCACACATTTAGGGCACCCCTCATCCTTTACTTGGACTATAAGAAGTCGGAATGTAAATTCAGCCAAGCTAGGCGGGGAATCCGAGTTTACGAGAGTTGGGGCGCGTATAAAAATAGATCTGATTAGGCTCTGAATCAAAAGGCAAGAGATAGGCCGTTTGAAGGCCGCTGAACGATCGATACAATGTTTAGGGCTGAGATCGGAATCGAGAAAGGAGGTTTTCTTGGTCAGACTGTGGGCTATTTTTGGCACTTTCACAAAAGACTGATCCTATTCTTCTTCCTCTTAGCCGGGTGCATTGAATTGACACAACATACCCTAATCTTTATAAAAGTTCCAGTAGCAGTAGCTTCTTTGACAGCTTATCCAGTAGCTGGTGAGACAGTACGAGTCAAAGTAGCAGTAGCAGTAAGAGTCAAAGAAGGGGGAAGCCAAGCCGCAGTAAAGGCGATAGAGAGAGAGGGATCAGGATCCGGAGAAGAGAGAATCGATGAGGACTTTCATTCCCTTTCAGTTTGTCTCTGTCCGCTACCTTTTATCTAAGAAGAAAGAGACAGAAGAAGAGGAACAGAGAGAGAGGGCAGCAAAGCCGAGGCACAAGCCAAAGAAAGAGGAGCGGCAGGTGGCTGGCAGCAGGAGAAGCGCTTACCAGGTGGCAGAAAAAGAGGTGGTTTTGCGGTATATCAAATCGAATCGATTCGTTCTGAAGAGAAATAGGAAGATCATGGAATCGCCGTCTCAAGGGAATCTCAAATGCACTTTTCCGGTAGAAGAAGAGTAGCAAGACACGGAGGTTAGGCGGTATAGTTAGGCTCAAAAGTCATGCGAATTCAGCCGCTTTATCGCGTTAAAAAGTTGCATTGCAGAGAAAAATCCTGTGCTGAGCTAAAAAAAAAAGTGAAAGGAAGGTGGTGGGGTGAAAAGCACTCCGAATCGCTTTTCTTGTTAAGTGAGAAAAAACATGGCTGGAAAAAAGTGGCTGGAGAAAAAAGGGCTAAGCGTACTCCAAGCCAATCCTTTCTTTGATAGACAAATAAACTTTTTTCAACCAGGACAGACACATCCTTTCCATCTTTTCAGTCAGACGGAATTCTTGGTCAGTGAGATGGCAGGTGGCTAAGGGTGTGGATGAAATGGGCAAGGCAATCCTTTTTCAAAAGAAAAACAAGGCAAAAAAGAAAGAAAAAGATGGCTTCTTTTCGCTCGGATCAACAGAAAAAGGACAAGAAGATTGCTAGTTCGGTATCGCAATCGCAAAATGTGTCTCATTCATTCTTGATCTAGGTATCGAAAAATGTGTCTAGTTCGGTATCGCAGTCCTCACCCTTGACTTGGCACTCTTTTTCACGAATGAAATGCACCAACATGTTGTCAAGCTTCGTGGTCTGGAAGGGATCTAGCTAGTGCGAGTAAGCTTCAACAACGGGAGTCCACTGAGTCAAATCAAATAAAGGGTTAGCTCAAAGTTCATAATAAAAAAGTGCTTTAGCTCCGTGGAGTCACTAATGAAGGTGCGAAGCTGAAGCGGAGTGCGTAGCACGACTAGTTGGGGGTCAATTCATCAGGTCGCAGCACCTTTTTTTCTATTTCGAGCAATATCCTTTTTTTTATAGAAGCCATTCTTTTTTGAAAGAAGGGTAAATCAAGCCGCCTTTATTAATGAATAAAAATCACTGCAAAAAAGAAATGGGGAGCAAACAAGGTCTTTCCCTCTAGTTCTATATGAGAAGGGGAGTTCCTTCTTACTTTTTTTATTATGGCAATGCCGCACACTCTTTCACGAAGCACGGTTGATTGATGGGAAAAAGTCCGAATCCCGTGAAGCACTCTCGTGCCGCTCCAACGGAATGAACAAAATGGAACAACTGCTTCATAAAATCCATGGCTAAGCTGCAATAACGGAAGCAGCAAGAGCTATTACACGCGCATGGACCTTCGCTATGACCGGACAGCAAGCGTGAGACCGGACAACCAACTAAGATAACATTGTTATACGAGCCCCCTATGCACCGTTCCCAGTGGAGGACCGGTCGATCCGATGGCTGAGAAACGTTCCAATGGTGGTTCATATAGATTGGAGATCTCAATGAATTCGCCAGAGTAAAATGGTATGCTCCATTTTTTCCAGTAAGGAGTCGTTAGTACTGTCGAGGCCCTCATTCTCTTCTTCCGAATCAGGCCGACACATAGTGTTGGAATGGGGATCAACACCACTGAAAGCGACTCCAGTAGGTATCCGGGGCGGCTGCCCAGTCGAATTTCCTGCAATAAAAGTAAATCTGTTGTTGTTCTACTACACTTCACATTTTCAGAAGTTTCTCTCTATTCCCTAAGCCGAATATGTTTCAGGAGAAGTTTCTTCATAAGATAACCGCTTCATCCTTACCCCGGTCTTTTTTGTCTCGTCGGGTAACGTAGGGGGCAATTTCGATGTATCAGTCGGAATCACTAGCCATTTCGACCGATCCTCTGACTCCTCATTTCTGGTTGGGAATGAGTTTTCACTGACTCACTTTCTGATTGCGAGTTTCTCAGTTCCGAGTGGACTCGCGTCATCTTTGTCAATCATTTTGTCTTCCTTATTGTAGAACCTGATGTAGTGGTAGATCTTCTTGTAACATTTCACTTTGGTCATTTTTTTTTTCTCATTGATTGAGTTGATTTCAACCTCCTTCTGCTTCGTATGTTGCTGCTTTGTTGCTGTCCGACCACCGCCTTCGTTGATAGGTCTGTGTCACCTCCCTAAGTGGGCTTTCCCTCTGTGTCAACGGAACATCTAAATCCCTTCTATTCTCTGTGGGATCCTGTTCCAGTTGTTGAGTCT
>QRFJ01000052.1:1001380-1026380 GCA_006176705.1 Cocos nucifera | reverse complement strand
TCAACCCATTAGGAGTACCCTCACGAATGAATGTGGGACAGATATTTGAATGTTCGCTCGGATTAGCGGGGGATCTGCTAAAGAAACATTATAGAATAGCACCTTTTGATGAGAGATATGAACAAGAGGCTTCGAGAAAACACTAGTTTTCTCGAAGCCTCTTGCTCATATCTCTAAGAGGTGTTGAGCCGAGGCTTGCATTCTCTTATGGACTCTTATTAGATTTACAGATGAAAATCCCCGGCCAGGTGTCCTCTTTTTTCTCATTTGCTTTTCGCAGATGATACTATTATTTTCACGAACGGGAGCAAAGTTTCTCTTTCCCGTCTTTTGTCTTTCTTGGAGACTTATGAGAAAGCTTCAGGGCAGCGGGTTAATAAGCGGAAGTGCTCTTTCCTTGCACCCCCCAAGATGTCTCATACTCGAATTCATCAAATTGCGAACCTTACCGGCTTCCATCATGAATCTACATACATAAAGTACTTGGGTGTCCCTCTTTGCCGTGGAAGAATCAAAGCTTCTTATTTTCAACCTATCATAGATAAAATTCAGAGCCGTGTGTCGGGATGGTTTAGCAAACTGCTTTCATTTGGTGGCAAGATTATCCTTCTTCGGTATGTTCTATCTTCTATGCCCTTGCATCTGTTGGCTGCTATGAACCCACCTGTGTCTATATTTGACAGAATTGAAAGAGTTTTTGCAGCCTTTCTTTTGAACTCTTCCACAGAGTCATCTAAGCACCATTGGATCTCGTGGGATGCCCTCGCTCGTCCCACACAAGAAGGTGGCATTGGTGTTCGTCGCTTGTCTGAGGTGGGGGATGCCTTTACTTTTAAGAGGTGCTGGTCTCTAGTCCAAAAGGCATCGCTTTGGAGTGATTACCTATCCTCAAAATATTTTCCAAACAGCTCCTTCTCTGCAGCTACTCTCAACTCAGGTTGCTCTCGTGCATGGCGAAATCTGATTAGAGTACGCCCCCATTTTGAGAAGATGTCTCAGATAATGCTTGGTGATGGTTCATCTGGTTTTTTCCTAGATAATTGGTCCGGCTTGGGGGCCCTTAAGCACTTTATTCCTCACCACCCATGGGCCGATCTCCCCTACAAGCTTATCTCGGTAAGGCTCCAAAGGAGGGCTGATGATTCATTACTCACATCTCTTTGCAGCATTCTGCCAAGTGGGGTTCTAGCAGATTTAATCCCTGCAGGGATTAATCTGCACCCTGGGGCTCATGATAAGCTTGCTTGGACCGTGGAAGGCGATGGTGCTTTTTCTATTTGGTCTGCATATAATCATCTACATCAAACTTGCAGTTTTTCAGTGCAACTCCAACGGGCTTTCACGGAGATTTTTACTCCCCCAGCGCCTTTGAAGATCTCCTTTCTTATGCTGAGAGCTCTTCGCAATCGTCTTCCATTAGATGACAATATTAAGAAACTCGGTATTCCCTTGGCGTCGGCTTGTTGCTGCAAGAATGCCTTCTTAGGAAGAATAGGCAGCTATTGAATCAGCAGTGAGGGAATGGTCTCTTGCAAGAAGAAGGGGTTCAAAGGCTATCTCCGAGTGAGGAAGTGAATCAGAGAGCAGCACAGAATAGGCATAGGCTGCGTGACCCTTCTGAAATAGAAAAAGGAATTTCTGGAGTCAGATCAATAGTATAAGAATCGGGCAAGGAATGCGCGGGAAAGGTATTATCCCAATAGTAAAAAGAATCCGAAATGGGACTGGTGAGGGAAGACCTTACTTCAATCTTTTTCTCTAACAGGCGATTCGTGGCATAAAGGACAGATTAAGAGCTCTCCCTTATTGTTGGAATGGGATTGATGGACGAGGAGGTTGAATGCGAGGTTGGAATTGGACAAAAAGAAGGGATTCGCCGCAACAAGCACCGTTTAGACTGATTTAGTGAAGTATGCCATCAGTGGCAAAAGCAAAGGAGGAAGCGTAGGAGTTCAAGCTAGTTCCTTAGTTTCAGAAAAGGTTACCCCCTTGTGAGGAGCTCTTATTCAAGCATTTCGTCGAGAGATAGGATTCATACCCAGTTCCAGGCAAGCTGTAGGGAGCCGAAGGCTGGTCTTGACGAAGAAGAGGGTGGTTTAGCGTTGCCCAGTGAATCAATAGTCGTGATATCCAGGAATGGAATGGATGCTAGAGACTGTGAGGGAGCATAGTAGACCTTCGCGAAAGGAAGATTTTCATTTGAATGTCCCAAGAGGGGCCTTCGCTTTTGAGGACAGAGGGGACAGAGAAGACAGATGCCAGTGGACTCGTCGATCAACCAGTGAAGGGAATAGAAGCAGTTGTTAGGTAATAGCCTCTTTGGGTTAAAAATAAAGATTTTGAGGAGTTAGTTGGCGGGTCAAATGATTTCTTGAGGTAAAGGACTTCAACCTCGCAGGGTATGATTAAAAGCTCTCACCAGGATTGTGTTTCCAGGTCGATTGAATCAACATTTCCCTCTTTGTGATAGCTGAGAAGCGTTCTAAATACTTTTCGACAAGGAGGGCAAAAGATTGAATTAAATACCTGGGGAGAGTGAAGTACCATTCCATAGCTTGATCAGTAAGTCTCCTTGGGGATAATAAATAGGGTAGAAAGAGCGGAGATATGGGCTATATATAGACCCTACCCTAAAATCAGTGTATGAAAGGTCCCTAAAGAAGGGGATCGATCTTGGGAACGGGGCTAAACGAAACTCCCTCGAGAAGGGAAATAGAAGATCTTTTAAGCCACGTTGAGAATGGTCGGTAAAGGAAAGGTATGTAAGCCGACACTGACGCAGAGACATATGCTTTTTTTTTCAGCAAATGAAGAATAGGATTTCATCCCGGGAAATGGGTATACTAAAAAATCAGAGCATTAGATGGAAATTCAATTTGAGATTGAGTTGCCACTAAGGGAGCTCGGTAAGGTTTGGAAGGAAGGATTTTTGGCTGGGGTTGGTGATCTTAGGGCGAAGTACTTCTTCTCGGCAAGGTTGGGTTTTGTTTTCCCTCTATCATAATGTCGTGAGAGGCTTTCCCCCCTTCTGTGCAGGCAGCCTTTCTCTTATTATAAGATATACCACTATCTCTCTCCTGCGCTAGTGAAGAATATCACTTCCTCTAGTGAAAGCTCCATCACAACTGTCGAAGCGAGTGCAAACAGGTGCAATGAAAGGAATTGTCAGAGTTGTTTCTTTTTTCTTCTATCTTCAGATTACACTTGTTGTCTATTATTTTCAGATCTTAATTATGGATTCATTATTTGATTAATCTAGGCTCCTTGCTAGAGTTTTATTATTTTGGATTCTAGATTAGTCTCAGGTTAACTTGACAATATATCATTTTTTCTCTTATTAAGAGCTGTGGCTAACTGATCTAACTATATTTCTAGATGGGCAATGACTTGGGAGTTTGAATTTATAGCTTGAAAATTTGAATTTATAAGTTGGTTAACAAGGTCATTCTATGATTTCATCATTGCTTCTAAGTTTTTTTCTAAAGAATTAAGCCTTTGATCAGTTGAATTGTTCAATGGTTGATTGGATTTTGAGTATGATTGATTAATAGTAGGTCTATTTTGAATTTGATCCTTGAGGTCAAGAAAAATTGGATTGTTGATTAAAGTTTCTTGAATTAGTATTTTGTGACCAAGAAAAGCTTAGATGGTTTCTCCACCTTGGATTGTAGGTTGAAGCATATGGATCATTAGTAGGTCTTTGATAGGCTGCATCACCTATGCATAATCATTATCAGTCTGGTTCATCAAGAATGGACATTCCTCTATGACATGATTTGGTGCATTGTAGCCATTGTACATAGGTGCAGATACTTGGTTTACATTAGCTGAACTCTGTAATTCTAAGGCCTCAACTCTATGGGCTAGGCTTGCAAAATTAGCTAGGAAAGTTTGGACATGGTGCATCCCTCCTCTTCTTGGTGTGGGTTTGTCTATTTTCCTAGTTATCTCCCATTATAGACTTTTCTCTGCTAGGTCATCTAAAAATTGTCAGGCCTCATTAGCTGTCTTATACATGAATTGCCCCTGGCATATTGACTCTAGCATAATTCTATAATTTGGTTCTAAACCTTCATAAAAAATTTAGCACAACCTCCAAATTTCTATCCCATGATATGGGCATTGGCTTAAGAGGTTTTTAAAATGGTCTAGATATTTTCAGAATGATTCATCTTCTAATTGATAAGATTAATTAATTTTATTTCTTAACTTGACTATTTTGTGATGAGGGAAGAATTTTCTTAAGAACACTTTTACAAACCTATCCCATGTTGTGAATGAGTGGTTTGGTAGACTATACAACCATTTTTTAGCATTTTTCTTAAGGGCAAAATTAATCAGCTTAAGTTTAATAGCATCATCAGAGAGTTGATGTATCCTCATGGTTTCACATACTTTCTTAAATTCTCTAATAAAAATATATGCATCTTCAACTCCGATGAATTTGGGGAGCATATTAATGACTTTAAATTTTAGCTCAAAGATGGTAGCAATAGTCTGGGGTAGTCGAATCCAGGATGATTGGGCTAAGCCCACTGGATAGCAAAGGTCCATTAGGGTTTGAGGTTCTTGATCTATCTCACTCGTTGTGGACTCAGAAATTTCTTGGATTAGGATAGAGTTTGGATCTATTCTTACTAATCGACCAGATTCTCTTTTTCAAGTTGCTATTATATAATTTAATTAATTATTTATTATTATTTATTATTATTATTATTTTAAATTTTTAGAGAGATGAGAGAAAAGAAAGAAGAGGGTTCTAAAGATGAGTCCTAAGGAGTCCTAAATCTAAAGATAAAAGAGAGAAGAGTGCTTTAATTAGATTTGAATTTAGTATTAATTGGAATTAAGTTAAGCAAGCATGGACTCTCTATCCTAGGATTAACCTAGATCTAAACAACTCCTAACTGTTCCAAGATCACCTTTGAGCACTCCAAGCTTAAAATTGGCTAACTAATTTGGCTAGATAAGTATAAGATGTGGAAGGTTCTCTACTCATTGCTTTTCTTAGACATCAACTGAGTTAGCCAGGTCAGACAACGGAATCAATTGAAAACCATAATCTTTGAACCACTTGCCTTAGACACCAAATAATTAACCAATTTGAATCCGATCCAACTCTAGAATTTTCTTATCCTAATAAACTTAAATATCTTTAAGGGCCAATATCTAATTGATTTTAAAAATTAGGATTTAGGTTAATGTGATATGAAGGATGGTGGTTTGTGGGCTAAGGAAGGATGATCAAATTCATATCTTATCTTGTTTAATGGGTTATGCTCTTAAAGTATATTATAGATATGCAATGCAAATCAAACAAGATATCCAAACATGTTGAAAATTAATTTTATATAATATTTATGGTTACTTTATATTAATTAAGTATTATGAGATGTCGGTGATTTTTTTAAGGGTTTATAGTTTTGTCTTGTTATAGATATTTTTTAGTTTTTGATTGTATGGTTTTACAAAAAAAAGTAAATTCAAGTGATTAAGTCTTAAGAGTAGTAAATTTATCTAAACTATGTAAAGCAGAAATCAACATGAAAGACAATAATAACTAGATAAAATCAAGGAGCAATTTTTTATATTTTTCATATTTTATATTTTTATATTTTATATTTTTATATTTTTATATTAATTAATAATTTTTTTTATTAATTAAAATAATCATGCTACAATCTTCATCAATGCTGCCAAAAATTTGACTACTTATCATTAAAGTAATAAATAAAGATTAAACCCAATTTTACTATTAAGTAGGATAGTTGGTGAGTCGGATGTTGATTTTCTTAGAAATTGAAGATTGAGTTATATTTAATTTAATTAAAAAAATTAAAATTTAAATTAATCTTTAAAGCAAAGATTTAAAGTAGTAAATTAAAGAGAATTAACTATAATTTAGAAAATTAAAAGATAGCAACTACTTAATTAATTAGGATTTTGAGATTAATTAAAAGTATTCTAGAATTTCAAATCCATCTCTAACATGATTGTGATAATTTTTTTAATACAAAAATGTATTATTTTTAAAATTTAGTTATGATTATAATTTATTTTTTTTACAGCATAAATTATATCTCTTGATAATGATCCATCTCTATGAAATCATAAATTATTCAATACTTTAATTCTTAAAAATTGATAACATAATTTTTTATTAATTTTCTTGAATATAAATTATTAAATTAAGCATGGACTATATCTCTCGATCACAACCTACTACATAAATATAGTCTATTTAAATATTAATTAATAATAAGGATGTTAATATTAGATCTCATGTATGGAGAATAAGAGTTAAGATTGAATAGGAGAACATGTTATTCATTGCATAAAAACAATTATAAAAGATAAGAAAAAAAATACAACTCATGCTTGAAGATTTCATCTACTCTCCCAGAATCAAGCTCCTTAGCTATGCATGGTTGATGATCTGCTCACTCCCGGCATCTTCAAAGCTTCTTTGATTGAAGGTTAGAAGAAGAAAGAAGGAAGAAAGAAGAAAGAGGGAAGAAAGAGGCTTGGAAGCTTTATTTCCCCTAAGGGGTCTTTAATAAGGTTTTAGCGTATCAAGCCTTTAAATAGAGAAAAAAAAGTATTAAAAAATATATTTCAAAGTCAATCATCAGCCTGTTGATGGTTGAGCTATCTTATAATTATAATTAATTTATTAATAAATAAAATATTTATTTTAGCATTTTCATCATAAAGTATACATCTTCTAATGAAATCCATTGTTGTGATGAAGTTCTTAGGACTATTTAATTTTTGATAAAGAGAGAATTTATCGATTAGTCCTTAAATTATTCATGACCAAATGATATGCTATTAATTAGGACGATAATATTTATCAAGCATAAATCATTATATGCCATATAGATTGGTTGTGCTCTTAACCAAGGAGTGTGGAGATACTGGTATAGCATATAAATGAGATATAAGGATACATCATCACTGAACATGATCGACTCCAGAGCATTCTGCTATCGAAAATTGCTCTAATGGGATATAGGTATAAGTGTTTCTTAGACCTGAGATCACCATAGTGGTTTGCAAGCAACTAACTGTGCTTTGGTATCGGATTAACTAAATTTCTAATTTAGTAATAGAAAGTTTCTAGGCATAGTCAAGTACTCATGAAGTCGGTGAGTGATCAAGATGGGATTGACCACTCTAAGAGTTGGAGAAGAATGCATCACTGTATTTCAATATAACAAAATCTTGGCCAGGATAATCCATAAGATAGATTTGATATTTTGACATACAATATGGACGATCTAATCGGTTAGATAGTTAAACTCAAAAGTATCCTACGAGCATTTTAGTCAAGAGAATGAATTATATGAAAACTATATCTACTGGGTTCTAAGGATGTTGTTCTATACATTCAACCTATCCGGCCATCGGGAACCTTTGTTAGATGGTCACTCTGATTAGTACAAAAATTTATTTCTATGCTACTAGCTTAGGTTCGAACCCTTGGAGTCATATACATAAGAGTTTTCGATCTGATCAGATGATTGATCGACAATTAGGAATCATTCTAGGATTAAACAATCAATACGATTGACGTTTAATCTAGTGCAAGTGTTGCATGAGGATCGATTAGCAATTGAATTGCTAATTAGCTTAATTTCATTAAGTTAGAGGGTTAAAATTAAGTTTAGTTAAATATGATTTAATTAAATTTGGTTTGGACTTGATTGGATCAAGTCCAATTGGCCAATCAAGTCCAATTGGTTTTTTGGATGAGCCAATTGTAAAGAAGAACTAGTCCAAGTTCAATTAGGACTTGTATTAACCCAATCTCTAATTTGATTAGAAATCAAATCAAAATTAAATCTGATTTAATTAAGGTCTTGATTAGACTAAGACCTACTCTAATTGGGTTAGATCTATTTTGATTTAATTTGGTTCAAGAAACCATATTTGACCAAGTTAAAATAGGAATCCTAGTATGACTAGGATTCCCTCTCCTTGCACCACCTTAGTCCCAATGCCCCTATGCCTTTTCTTAAGAGTTTTGGCATCAAAACTCTTCATGCCTAGGTATCTCACGCATGCCCCATTTCTCCTTCTCCTTCCTACATGGCGAGTCATTGTGGACCAAGTCAAAGGAAGATACTTTGTTTTGATTTTGAATTCTATGTGATAGAATCCTAACAAACTAAAACTCCTACCCATATGTGCTGCCCACTCCCTATTTTTTCTTTGATTTTTTTGGTGGAAAAGAAGGAATAAAGTGCACCCTTTGCTGGTGGTCCATGGCTGAAAAGAAAGGGGTGCCCAAGTGTTGGGCGCCCCAACTATTGCCTTATTTGGACATACCTTGTTTAGGTGCTTGGGCGCTCCAACTATTGCCTTATTTGGATATACCTTGTTTAGGTGTTTGACCTAGACAAGGATTGTTACCTCTCTCCCTATTTAAAGGATCTTTAGATTTATTTGTTTAGATGCTTTTAGATATGAGAGAGGACATTAGGGGCATGAGAAAACCTCGGAGAGAATGGCTAGAGCCATGGGATTTTGTAGAGACATAATATCTTGTGTCTTGAAGAGAGAAACAAGGAAGAAGAAGGGTCTTCTTCCAGAGTTTTTCTTTTGCATCTTTTCTTCCATCCTTTTATGAGTTTTGAGAGTGTCTCTGATTCACAAGTCTTCCTCTTTTCTTCTACTTGTTGGAGAGTCCAAGTTTCGAAGAAGGATGATCCAGATCAACCGTTGAAGAAAGATCAGCACAGTACTAGCATACTGTGCTGATTTTAAGCCATTGGATTTCCGATCAGTGATCGAGGACTCGTGTGCACATCCTATAGAGGTCGAATGCATGTATGGGTTGGAGCATCAACCTTAACCTCGGATTAGTAAGTTAGAACATCTAACTTGAAAAGATAAGGATGATCTGATCTCCTACTTACATGTCTAGATCTGATCTAGAGTAGTCTGCTGTTGATATGATCAACATGTAGTTTTCTAATATTTTAATTTCTAATTTAATAGCATACTTTAATCATATAATAGAATTCTAGATTTAGAATTTTATATTATTTTATTCATAAATTAATATAATTAATTCATCTCTTTCGCTATAATTTTGAAAAAAATTCAAAAACTAACCCTAGAACCCTAAATATGTTTTCTTTAGTTGGTATCAGAGCCTGGTTTCTTTATTACATGATTAGTGATGCATATCTAGATTATTTTTTAGATTATATCTAATTTATAATCTAATATTTAAATCTAAAATAAAAAAATAGATCACACAAACTAATTATAAGATTGTCCTACTGTAAGGTTTACCCTTTACAGTGAAGAGATTGTCCTAGTTCGTGTAGATCTAATCTAAATCATAAATTTATTAGATATGATCTAGATTAATTTATTATTTATTAGATTTAAATTTATTTAAATCTAAAAATAAATATTTTAGATTGTATGGACTAATTATAAGATTATCCTGCTGTAAGGTTTATCCCTTACAGTGGAGAGATTGTCCTAGTACATGCTAATCTAAAATCTTGATCATAAAATTTTAGATTAAATCTTAAAAATTTTATGATTTGATTAAAAATATTTTAATTTAATTTTTATCATTATAAATGTGTTAGATTTAATCTAAGATAATTTATAATTGATTAGAATTGAAATTGTTTCAATTACATGAACAAATTTAGATTAGATCTAAAATAGTTTTATATTTATTTTATTTGTACATTGATTATAAATCAAACATGCAACTAGTTGGTAGAATCATGTTATAAAAATATTTTATAAATATAAAAATTATTTTTAAAATGCCAAACCCCAACCCTCAGTCCAAAACTTAATTAAGAATTAAGAATTGTTTTGATTAGAATCTAGGATTATGAATTAAAGATCCTAAGACAAATCATAATACTTTGGGTTAATGGGTTAGTAAAAATTAGGTCCATTAATTGGGTTAGTAAAAATTAGGTCCATTAATTGGGTTAGACCTAAGGTTAGATTAAAGAATGGACTTAATTAGAGAATTGACTAAATCTAATCAATAGTTGACTTAGATTAGGTCAAGAATTCTCTAGATCAATTACAATAGTTGTAGTTGGTCAAGTCCATATCTTTAACGAGAATCAAGATAGACTTGATTCTTAGCTACGTAGTCTAGCACGAGCTGTTAGGTTGATTCAATCAAAACTAATTAACTAATTAGTATCTAAGATAAGTTTGGCAATCCAAACCGATGGTTTTTAATTAGCAGCCTACTTTCCTGACCATTTTTGATGGTGTCTAAGGCAAGCTTTGATAGACCCTTCCACCAATCTCACTTATCTGACCTTCTTGGTGAAATTATATTTTGATCATATCACTTGACAATTCAAGCTAACCCATGTCAGCTACGTAAATCAGTGTGACTGATTTAGGTACTCCTAAACTAGCTTATTAATGGTCTCCCTTAAGCTAACTTGGTGAAGCCAGTGGAAGGATCATGACAATCTAGTTCATCTGATCTTCTTTCTTCTAAAATCAAATCAATGAAATCCTCTAAAATTATTAGGTCCTTAAAATAAAATAGTTATGGTGATAACTAGATCATAGCCTCCTATTAAGTGGGTGATAATGGGTTCATTAGTTGGATAATCATTGAAGGCCCAAAGCCTTGGTGCTTATCGACTGATAGAATTATCATTCATAATATAATTTTTTGGTTGGGTCTTTCTAAATGGTAGTTAGATTGAGCAACCAAAATTGGGCTTAATCATTCATTGGTTAGATGGATCAAGTATGGTCATGTTAATAGTTGGACCTAACCGAACCTTTTCAGTGGAGGCCAAAGCCTACTAATTTGGGACTGGGATAAAATTAAATTACTAAAAATTATGTAGAGAAATAATTAGTTATGAACCTATCCTTAGATGTATATGGGTTGACCAATCAAAGTTGGACTTGTGTGCAGTCTATGTGGATTCTAGTACCCACTAAGAAATTAGGATAATTCCTCGAATTGGAGGTAGAGGCTATTAATTTGATTAAAATAGTAAAAAAATCTTTTGATTAAAATCCAAATCTTTAGGTTTAATGAATCTATTACTAATTATGCTTTGATTTTTCTACGTGCAGATATGGCCACTTTTCTTTCGCTCTAGTCATTATTAAACAATGATAAGTTGATAGGACCCAACTTCGGTAACTAGTACCATAAGTTGAAGATTGTCTTGAAGCATAAACGGATCTTATATGTGTTGATAGATCCAACACTTGAGGAGCAAGCTCCTAATGCATATAGAATAGTCAAAGATACTTACCAGAAGTGGCTCAGTGACCAAACCATAGTGCATTATATTATGTTGGCAGCATTAAATGACGAGTGTAGTCATAGGTTTGAGGTAGCTTAATCAAAAGACATGCTTTAAGTATTGGAGGATTTTTTTAGCACACTCGATGACGTTGAGAGGCATAGGACTAGTTATGCCATCTTCAATGCCAGGATGAGGGATGGAGCTTCAGTTATTGATTATGTACTATACTTGATTGAGCTGATGAAGCATTTAAGCAAGCTCAGCTTTTCCTTGCATGAGTAGATAGAAAAAGATGCAATATTGAACTCACCGTCCAAGTCTTATCTCCCATTTCTCACTCATTATAGAATGTAAAAGCCTGAAGCTAACTACCACGGGTTACTGGGGCTACTTAAAAACTTTGAGAAGGATCACCAACTCTATAAGATGTTGATGAACTTAGTGGGAGGTTCATCTTCTGATTCTCGATCTTTCAGAAAAGGGAAGAAGAACAAGAAGAAGAAAGCAAAGAAGGTGTAAGTTCAGGCTAGGACATCTATGTAGAGCCAGACTAGAAAGATCAAGCCCGATAAGAGTCAAGCTGAATGCTTCCTTTGCAAGAAGTAGGGGCACTAAAAAAGAAACTATCCTTAGTACATTGCCTCCTAAACCCAAATAGGTAGAGAAAGAAGTAAGCTATTGCTGGACACGGTATTGATATGATAACTCCTTATAATTTTTTTATTTATGATATTACTGATCGGGTATTGGATACCGATAGCCCATACCATATTTATAATTTATTGCAGGAGTTGTAGGTCAGTAGGAGATTCGAGCAAGATGAGAGCTTCTTGAATGCTGGAGATGAAAGATCAGTTCTAATTCTAGCATTAGAAATCTTACAGCTCGTATTTGAGTCTCATACTATTATTCTTAATGATTATTATTTTTGTTCTAGTTTCTTTTTGAATATCATTTTTGTAGGCCTTTTAGCTAAAGACAATTATGAAATTTTAATAAAAAAAGAATTTTGTAATATCATTATGAATGATATTACTATATTCTCTAGATATTTGAATAATTTTGTATATATGTTATCACAACCTATTAATGTAGTCTACTCAACTGACAAGCACCCTAGGTTAGATAGTGTATCTGATATCTACTTATGGTACTATAGGCTATGTCACATAAATAAGAATAAGATAAACAAGTTGACTTAAGAGGATATCCTCGAAGTCAGTGATTATGAATCATTTCTAATCTATGAGTCTTGTCTACTTGAAAAAATGACCAAGTCACCTTTTATCATAAAAGGTGAGAGAGCCACTAAGCTCTTAGATCTAGTATATACTGATGTATGTGGACCTATGACCAATTGTGCCAGAGGTGGATATCTCTACTTCATTACTTTCATAGATGATCTGTCCAGGTATGGATATGTATATTTAATGAAACACAAGTCGGATTCATTTGAAATGTTCAAACAATTTCAAAGTGAAATAGAAAAACAAACTGGGAAGAGTATTAAAACTCTTCAATCTGACCAAAGGGAAGAATACCTTTCTAGTGAGTTTCTCACATATCTAGAAGAGAATGGGATTCTCTCTCAATGGACTCCTCCAGGAGCACCACAACATAATGGTGTGTCTGAAAGGAAAAATCGGACTCTGGTAGACATGGTTCGATCAATGATGGATTTTGCTAGCTTGCTGATATCCTTCTGAAGATATGCACTTGAATCAGCTTGCTATCTATTAAATAGGGTTTCATGTAAGTCTGTAGTTAAAACTCGATATGAGATATGGATAGAGCGTAAGCCAGCACTTTCACACCTTAGGATTTGAGGGTGCCCGACTTATGTCAAACGGTTAATCATAGATAAACTTTGACCTAGGTCTAACAAATGCACATTCATAGAGTACCTAAAAAAGACCAAAGGATATATTTTCTACCATGCTGATGAACAAAAGGTATTCGTCAGCCTTAAGATAATCTTTTTAGAAAAAGAGTTTTCTGATGAAGGAACTGTTGCCTCTAAGGTTGAACTTGATGAAGTTCAATAGATAGACAGACTAATACTAGTAGCTGAGCCTGAATCGAATTTGATTAGGTCAAGTCTAGAGCCCAATGCACCTGCACCATTAAGACAATCCGATAGAGTACTGCATCAGTCGGATAGATACTGCAATTTTTTGGTTTGAGACGGTGATCCTATCGAACTCAATAAGAATGATGAGGATCTGATCACCTATATAGATGTAATTCAAAGATCTAATTTTAAGAAATGGCTCGAGGTCATGAAATTCGAGATAGAGTCCATGAAGGTCAATGATGTGTGGACATTGATTGATCCACCTAAAGGGGTTAAATCCATTAGATGTAAATGGATCTTTAAAAGAAAAAGGGATGCAGATAGAAAGGTGGAGACCTATAAAGTCCGTTTGGTTGCCAAGAGATATCATCAACGTTATGGTATTAACTATGATGAGACATTCTCCTCTATAGTAATGCTTAAATTCATTTCGATAATGCTTGCGACAGCTGTCCATCTGGACTATGATATTTGGTAGATAGATATGAAGATAGCTTTTCTAAATGAAGAGCTAACCAAAGAGGTGTAAATGATACTGAAGGAGAAATCCTGATTTTTTGGATCAGGTTCATTCAGATCTGATTGGATCAAGAGAGATATTTCAAAAATTTTTCTTTTGAATCTATATTAGATCTGAGATATTTTAGATCTAATTTTATAGATCTAATAAAATAAAATAAAAGATAATTAAATTTGATTTAATTTTATACCTTATTGTTGGGTAATCGGATTACCCTATGATGATCCTGCTAATTGCCTGAGATTCTGTATCTAGCCACGCAAGTGCCTGATCTCAATCGGTATCCACTCGAGCTGGATCTAGAGATCTTCTCCTTCTTTATCATCTCTCCAAATATAGATTTATATATGATTTACAGAATCTTCAAAACTCCTTTCAAAGATCTATAGTCGTCTCTGCAGTAGTGCTGCCTTCTTCCTTTTTCGTCACTTTTCTCTTGTCTGGATCGCACCAAACTAGAGCCCAAAACTTCTTGGGCATGGAGAGGAGAGAGAGGACCAAAAGATGGAGTGGAGGAGGGAGAGGGGCAGCCTTAGGGCATGGGCCAAGAAAGAACTCTATAAAAGCTAGGTGTAGATAGGGTTTATATAGATCCTGCTATGCCATGTAGTGCCACATCATCCTGGCCAATCATGTTGCTTCATGCAATCAGTGAAGAAAATTCCTGAATTTTTAGGGTTAGGTTTGTTTAGATCTGATTGGATCGAGAGGCATATTTCAAAAATTTTCTCTTAGATCCTAATTAGATTTGACATTTTTCAGATCTAATTTTATAATCTAATAAATAAAAAAATTAAATTAAATTAAATCTAAATTAATTTTACCTTGATTCTGGGTAATCTGATTATCCATTGATGATCTTGCTGATTGCCTGAGGTTCTGGATCTAGCCACGCAAGTGCCTGGCCTCTACCAGTATCCACTTGAGCTAGATCTAGAGATCTTCTCCTTCTTTATCACATCTCCAAAAATTAGATCTAGATCTGATTTGGAGGATCTTCGAAACTCCTTTTGAAGATCTGCAGTCGTCCTTTGCAGCAGTGCAGCCTTCTTGCTTTTTCGATCGCCTTTTCTTGATCTGAATCGCACCAATCTAAAGGCCCAAAACTTCCTTTTGGACGTGGAGAGGAGAGAGAAGATCAGAAAGATGATGTGGAGGAGGGAGAGGGGCAGCCTTGGGGCATGGCTAAGAAAAGTTCTCTTTTTAAAAGTTGGGTGCAGACAGGTCTTTATATAGACCCTGCTGTGCCATCCAACTCCTCTTCCTCCCAACCAATCACAACCCTTTGTGAAATCAGATCTAAATCTGATTGATGGGATGACATCACCTGATCCAATCAGATGAGAGACCCATAGGATTCCTCCTTAGAGGGTGCCTAAGACCAGTTCAAAGTCTATAGGTGAGGGTCACTCTAGTTTGAATCCAAAAGGAGAGGTGGAGTCCCATCCAATGGGACTCCTAGGCGTCCTCCTATCCATGGGCGCACGCCACCTTGGCGTGTGCCCCCTCTTTTTCCAATTTCTGGCAGGGGACAAGCCCCCACCAGCTCTCCAATAGGTGCATGACATCATGGGTCAAAGTATGGTCAATGTTTGACCAGTCAAAGGTAGACTTTTGACCAAAGTCAAAGAACAAGAAATGGCAGGTGACCAAAAATGGCAGGTATTATTAAATCTTACAAAATAAGACAACCTTTTCTGACTTGGACAACCTCCAGTCAGACCATATGAAGGCCTCTGATTGAGCACAAACTCCTTTGGCTCAGTCAGGACAACTTATTTATGATAGTAAAAAGAAGAACGTTAGGTTCAATCGAGTGCTAGCACGATTTCTTTGAACCTAATTGAATCTCATTCAGATCAATTGAACTGAGATCAGTTCAATTGATGATCACCAGATTCAAACCCTTGTTTGTGTGACCCAGTTAGGTTCAGTTCTGTATGGTAATGGGATATGTCATGATCTCTATCATCGACATCATCGAAACTCCTTTCGATGGATCAGAACTCTTCTGATTCGAACAGCTAGAATGATCGATCATCTAAATCATTCTAATTGCTCCCAAAATCCACCAGTGACACCTAGCAGTATATGGTGGCAACCCATCAGAGCTGAATGCGAACCTCTTGGTGCAGCTACCTGTGTGATTAAGTTCTTCTATCTTGAGCCCCGATCAGATTAGGGTTAAGGTGAACTCGTCAAACCCTAGTTTCTGTCATATGATGTAATCATTCGATTCAAGTCCAATGTGAAAATCTAAATAGAAACTCTTTCTATTATTTCACTCTCTACCATGGCCATGGGCTTTCTGGACTTGATTCTCATGATCATCATAGGGCTGCTCCTCTACCACCGAGGTAGATAGATTCCATCTTGATGCAATCCAGTTCCTACAATGAACATGCTATAGCCAACATACACCTCAGGGTTCCATATGGCTAGGAGACCGAGTAATGGTGTAGTCAAACTATAACACCCTCAAGGTGAACTGCCGATGCACCTCAGGTCAAAGAACCAGACACACTACTGCAGCATCGAGTCAGTCATTGACGAGAAGGTAGACTTTCCTAATGACTACTCGAGGTGGTCACGCTCAGTGCCCTCGTTCTCTAACGAGTACCTGTACTCTCGCTCCGGTGTCTCCACACCGTAGACTCAAGACTCATCTACTAAAGAGAAGCGATTGTACACCAACCTTCCGGATCAATCACCATCCTCGTGATGATCCTATGGTCGGAGCATTTTATGAGTTAATAATGATTATTCATGTCTTAAATTTTCAACTCTTGAAAATATGAATTATCATTACCATTAACTCAAAGGATGTATCACAGACACTAAATACACATATGTGATAGAAAATAACCCATTTTATTGATTTTAGTCAAAATTATAATTTTGCCCCTAGAAGTGTATTACAAGTGTCAGCCAATTCTGGCTTCTAGGGCACATATATCTAACAATCTCCCACTTGTCCTAAAGCCAATTGGCTACAAGTCTAAGTCCCATCTTCTCAAGGTGGGCTTCGATCTTCTGCTGGCCCAACGGCTTTGTAAGTGGGTCTGCCACATTATCTGCGGAGTTGACTCTCTTGACCTCGACGTAACCCTTCTCGAGGTAATCACGGATGAGGTGATATCGCCGCTCAATGTGCTTGGATTTCTGGTGAGACCTTGGCTCCTTAGCAAGGGCTATGGCGCCATTGTTGTCGCAGTATAGAGGAATGGCATCTGATGGCATTACTCCAATTTCTGCAGCAAACTTCTTGTACCAGAATGCTTCCTTTGCAGCCTCTGATGCAGCGATATATTCTGCTTCCATGGTGGAATCTGCTATCACTTTGCTTGAAACTCTTTCCAGCTGACAGCTCCACCATTGCACAAAAACAGACTCCAGATGTCGACTTTCGATCATCTATATCGGACATGAAAGTCCGAGTCTGTGTATCCCTGGACTTGGAGTTCTCCATTACCAAAGACCAACATCATATCCTTAGTTCTTCTCAAGTACTTAAGGATACATTTCACAGAAGTCCAGTGTTCTTCACCTGGATTTGACTGATATCTGCTTGTGACACTCACAGCATGGGCTATATCAGGTCGTGTACATAGCATGGCATACATGAGGCTCCCTATTGCAGAAGCATAAGGGATCTTGCTCATGCGTTCTATTTCCTCAGGTGTGCTAGGGCACATCTTCTTGGAAAGATGAATACCATGTCTGAAGGGTATTAATCCCCTCTTAGAGTTTTCCATACTAAACCTCTTTAGTACTTCCTCTATGTACATCTTCTGTGAAAGTCCTAGCATCCTATTCGGTCTATCCCTATAGACCTTAATTCCTAGAATAAAGGATGCTTCACCTAGGTCTTTCATGGAGAATTCCTTGGACAACCATATTTTGACTGATGTCAACATGGGAATATCATTCCCAATAAGGAGGATGTCATCCACGTACAATACGAGGAAGACAACAGCGCTCCCACTGACCCTTTTTGAAAACACATGGTTCCTCTTCATTTTTGATGAAACCAAACTTTTTGATCACATCATTGAAACGAGTGTTCCAGCTCCGAGATGCTTGCTTAAGTCCATATATGGACCTTTGCAGCTTGCAAACCTTGTGATCAGTATCACTGGATGTGAAACCTAGCGGCTGTTCCATATAGATATCTTCCTCAAGATATCCATTTAAGGAATGCCGTTTTCACGTCCATTTGCCATATTTCATAATCGAAAATAGGCTGCAACAGGCAAGCAATGTGCGGATGGATTTTAGCATAGCTACTGGGAAAAAGGTATCCTGATAGTCAATGCCTTCGCGTTGACTATAACCTTTTGCCACTAGTCTAGCCTTGAATGTCTCCACATTCCCATCTGCACCAATCTTTCTCTTGAAGATCCATTTACACCCAATAGGTACTATACCTTCTGGTGGATCTACCAAGGTCCAGACTTGGTTTGAGTGCATCGAGTCAATTTCTGACTGCATTGCCTCTAAGCCATTTCTCGGAGTCGATATCTGATATCGCCTCATTGTAGGTTTTGGGATCATCACCATGAGCACCATTACCTACGAGGAACATTTTCCTCTACATCCTCTGAAATAATACCTAAGTATCTTTCAGGGGGACGGAAAACTCTTTTCGATCTACGAGGTGGAGGAGGTAGTGTTCTTATTGGCTCAACCTGATTTGGTTCCAATTGGTCCTTAGCTCGTTGCTGCTTGTGAGACTTTCTCATCAAGCTTAATCTGCTTTCCAATGCCACTATCTTGAATAAACTATTTTTCAAGAAAGATGGCATGTCGACTCACAATCACATTGTGGTCTTCTGGAATGTAGAAATAGTATCCTAATGACTCTTTAGGATATCCTATAAATCAAGCTCTAAAGGATCTAAAGTCTAACTTATCCGCTTATTATCTTTTAACATGGGTCGGACAATCCCAAATTCTGAGATGACTCAGACTTGATTTCTTACCATGCCATATCTCATACGGTGTGGTAGGAACAGTTTTAGAAGAAATCATATTTAGTAAGTATATTGCAGTTAACAAACAGTATTCTGTGAAGCTCATCATGGATCGAACCATATCTAATAGGATCCGGTTCCTCCATTCTGAGACCCCATTGAGTTGAGGTGTTTCTAGTAGAATCCATTGAGAGACTATGCCATTTTTCTTAAGATAGTCCAAAAATTTTTGACTAAGGTATTCACCTCCTCGATCTGATCGAAGAATCTTAGTGAGTTTTTCAGTTTTCTTTTCTACTTCATGTCTGAATTCTTTGAACTTTTCAAAAGCTTCAGATTTATATCTCATAAGATACACATACCCATACCTAGATAAATCATCGATAAAGGTTATGAAGTAGACTAAGTTACCTCTAGCCGGTACATCAAATGGGCTGCACACATCTGTATGTACTAGAACAAGAAGATCCATGGCCCTTTCCCCATGTCCTACAAAAGAGAGCTTAGTCATTTTGCCATGAAGATAGGATTCACAAATTGGATATGACTCAAAAGTCAACGAACTCAATAGCCCAATTTTTTTCAATTTGTTAATCCTATCTTCTGCTATATGACCTAATCTTAGGTGCCATAGATACCTATCATTAGGACTATCCCTAGGACATTTTGATTTTATGGCATTCACATTTTGCTCGAAATTAAAAATAGATACATTGACATGTAACTGATAAAGATCGTTAATAAGAAAACCACTTGCAATTTTATTTCTTTCATAAAAAATATTACAATGGTCCTTAAGAAAACTAATTATATAGCCTTCTAATGTAAGGCAAGAAATAGAAATCAAATTCCTACTTGCTGTAGGCACATAATAACAATCTTTTAATACTAAGTCTAAACTAGATGGTAGTCGAAGATGGTATGTTTTCATGGCCACGACAGCAACTCTTGCTCCATTTTTGACATGCAGGATCATCTCACCATCCCTCAGCCTCCTGCTATCCTCAAGACCCTGCATAGAAGTGCACAAGTGAGCACTAGAACTAGAGTCAAGCACCCAACTGGATGTAGAAGAAATCGTAAGGTTAGACTCAATAATGAGCATATCTTCAGAAGGACTTGCCTCCTTCTTTAGGATGGCCAGGTAAGTAAGGTAGTTCCGCTTCCAGTAGCCGTCATTATTGCAATGGAAATACCTTTCTTTGTCAGCGGCCTTCTTCTTCAGCTCCGCCTTTTTCTTCTTTCCTTCTTCCACCTTCTGCCTTTTCATAAACTTCTTTTTCTTTCCAAAAGACTTTCTCTTGGAAGAAGTCCGTTGCATAGCAAGCACTGAGCCTTTAGAACCTTTCACGGAAAGCTCAGTGGTAACCAGCATGTTCATAAGTTCGGCCAAGGAGTTTTGAAGTTTATGCATATGGTAGTTCATGATGAACTACCCATATGCATTAGTTAAGGATTGCAGAATTATATCATTCTGTAGATCCAAGTCCAACCTCACTCCGAGCTTCTCAAGCTCTTCCAAAGTTCTTGGATCATATTGCAAATGATCTTGGACTGACTGCCCATCACGCATCTTAGTCTTGAACAGTCGTTTAGTGACTTGATACTTAGCTGCGTGACTCTATTCACCAAACATCTCCTATAGGTGAGCCAATATTTGGCGAGCAGTCTTCATATCTTCATGTTGGTGCTGAAGTTCATTAGACATCGAGCCCAACATGTAGTATCTGACCTTGTTATCATCGTCTGTCCAGTTATCCAAAGACGCTCTCTACTCAGTGGATGGATAAGCTGGTAAGATGGGAGGGTCTTGGTCCAGTACATCAGTTAACTTCTCGAAATCCAAAATGATTTTAAAGTTTTGAAGCCAATCCTTATAATTTGGTTCGATCAGTCTATGGGTGTTCAAGATTCGTGCTAGTGGGTTGGATGCAGACATTTTTCTGTAGAGAGTCAAAATTTCTAGTTAGATATTATAATTAAGACTTAACCAATTTATTTAGAGATTTTATTTTTTAAACAAATTAGCTTTCACTATTTTTTTGGATCCCTATACTTCCTCTGTAGAGATGCGAAAATCTTCATGATTAATGATTTGTAGTGGGTGATGCGGTCCCACCGACTTACTCATCACCTCACCTAACAGTTATTGGTGATAGGTTAGCCAATGAGTGAACAACTCTTGTTTCGTTTCTTAATCATATGCAGCCATAATCTTGATTCTCTAATTTATGAATCTCATCATGTCCGAAATATTGATCCACTCTTTAGTTAAGTCAGACCCACCATTTGCATAGATTGGATCCTAATTGAGTTCTCACCATATCCAGAATATTGAGCCCAATCCATCCTCTAGCCTATAGCATCCAATGCCTAATAGACATGGTTGTATCTTTCCGATGCAACTGAGCCCACTATAACTAGTCGAGAACAATCAACCCCAGAATGGGCCCGCACATCTACAATGGTGGAAGATCTTAGACTTAATCTTTTCTTAGGAAGATTTGATTTAGGTCTCAATTAAACTAGACTTGACATAGTCATATAACCATTATGACTAACCTAGTGGCATGGGTTAGCTAGGATTATTTTGACCACCTCAGATCAAAACTGAGTCAAACAAAAACATGGGCAAAATAAGTGGAGATCGGTGGAAAGGAATATGGCCTATTTAACTCGACAAAAAATGCATTCAAGTCGAGTAGCTCCCTATTAAAAATCAGTCAGTCGTAATCTGCCAAACTTACCTTCGACCACCAAATTATTTAAGCCAGATCAATCAGTTAGCCTACAATTTAGACTCTAACCATCTGAGCCTAATTAGGTCTTAGCTTGGATCGATCACTCACGTGACTCGATCTTGATCCAGACTTAATCCGTATTAGGCTGGTCAATTTAAGCATTATTGGTATCCGATCTAACCAACTCTTGATTTGGTTTGATCAACCACTAGACCTAATTGAGCTACCCAAATCCGAACCCAATTTTATGAAACATGTCTTAGATCTGAAAAATTCTTAATTTTAGATCTAAGATATATTTGCATAATCTTAATTCTTAATTAATGGTTAGTGGTTCATAAACAAAAACATCGCAATATAAGATCCTAGAGGTTCAGGGATCTAAGGTTTTGCAGAAAATAAGTTTTTCAATTTTTGATTTAATGGACGAACAGCAGCACCCCTACACATCATAAGAACACCCCATCGAATGGAGGAAAAGGTCTTTAAATCCTACTTTGTTCTTATGACCGGACGGCCAAGGGGAATGCCTTAATTAGAAATATAACTAATCTACAAAAACTAATTAGATCTAAGCTATATCTCATATAAGAAAATTGATCTAATTAAAATATGTTTTGCATACATCTCATGTACCATATCATGCATATTTTTTAGATATAAATTATATCATAAGCATCAAAAAAATAAAATTTAAATTTGATCTCATCAAATAAAATTTAATCTAGATCCTATTGTAGAACTATTCTATAACTAGTCTAAATATGCAACTATCATATCTCATATGAACAAATTAAATTTAATTTATTTTTTATTTTTAGATCTAATTATAATATTTGTAAGATTAAAAAATAATAAATAAATAGATCTAAAAATTATTTTTAATTAAACAAAAATTATGATTATACTAGACTACACATAGAACAATTCTATTCCTAGTCTAGTTATGTATCTCATACATATTAGATCTAGATTAATTAATTTTAATTTTTTAATTTTTTAATTTCACATCTAATTACATCTTATGTAATATCTGAAATCACTAATTTATTAGATTAAATCAGATCTAAATAAATTTTATAAGAACTTGGCTCTGATACCAGTTGAAAGGAAATCCTGAATTTTCGGGATCGGGTTCGTTCAGATCTGATTGGATCGAGAGGCATATTTTAAAAATTTTTTCTTAGATCCTAATTAGATCTAAAATTTTTTAAATCTAATTTTATGATTTGATAAATAAAAAAATTAAATTAAATTAAATTTAAATTAATTTTATCTTGATTCTGGGTAATTTGATTACCTATTGATGATGTTGCTGATTGTCTGAGGTTCTGAATCTAGCCACGCAAGCACCTAGCCTCTACTGATATCCACTCAGGTTGGATCTGAAGATCTTCTTTTTTTTTATCACATCTCCAAAAATTAGATCTGGATCTGATTTGGAGGATCTTCGAAACTCCTTTCAAAGATCTACTGTCGTCTCTGCAGCAATGCTGCCTTCTTTCTTTCTCGTCAGCCTTTTCTTGCCTGAATCGCACTAATCTGAAGGCCCAACTTCTTTGGGTGTGGAGAAGAGAGAGAGGATTAGAAAGGTGGCATGGAGGAGGGAGAGGGACAGCCTTGGGGCATGGCTAAGAAAAGTTCTCTTTTTAAAAGTTGGGCACAGATAAGTCTTTATATAGACCCTGCTGCACCATGCATTGCCACATCACCCCGACCAATCACGTTGCTTCATTCAATTAGATCTAAATCTGATTAATGGAATGACATCACCTGATCCAATCAGATGAGAGACCCATAGATTCATCCTAAGGTGGTGCCTAAGACTAGTCAAAGTCTATAGGTGAGGGTCACCTAGTTTGAATCTAAGAAGCAACCTGGAGTCCCATCCGTATGGGACTTCTCCAGGCGTCCCTATCCATGACGACACACAATCCTAGGCATCACCCTCCTTTCCAATTTTTAGGAAGGGACAAGCCCCATTCTGCTCTCCAATAAGTGCACTGACCATAGGCATGATGTCCAAGGGTCAAAGGTCAACCATTTGACACAAGTCAAAAGAACAAGAATTAGTAGTGATGAAAAATGGTAGGTGTTGGTCTTAAATTTACTCTGCATAAATTAAAGACAACTCTTTTCTAACTTGGATACAAGCTCCAGTTAGAACTAGGTAAAGATATCTGAGTGAGCCACAAACATATTTGATCAGTCAAGACAACCTTATTATGATATAAAGAAAAGGAGAATTGTTAGGCTCAATTTGTGTGCTAGCACGATTTCTCTTGAACCTAACTGAATCTAATTCAAATTAATTGAACTGGATTAAGCCAATTAATGATATTCAGATCCAAACTCTCATTTGTGTGATCTAGTTAGGTTCAGTTCTATATGGTAAATGGAATATCATGATCTCCATCATTGACATCATCGAAACTTTCTTTCATGGATCAGAACTCTTTCTGATTCAGACAACACTAGACATTGATCGTCATCTAAATCATCTAATTGCCCTTTCCAAAATCACCGTGAACACTCTAACAGTATATAGTGGGCAATCCAATCAAACTAAAGATGATACCTCTCAGTGTAGACTACTTATGTGATTAAGTTCTTCTTAATCTGAGCCCCGATCAGATTGGGTTAAGTGAACTCGTCAAAACCCTAATTTCTATATAATGATTTAACATTATTGATTCAATCCGATGTGAAACCTTAATAGAAACTCTTTCTATTATTTCACTCTCTACCATGGCCATGGGCTTATAGACTGTTCTCTCATGATCAATCATAGGGCTACTCATGCATCCATCGAGGTTTAGATAGATTCTATCTTGGTGCAATCCAATTCCTACAACTGGAACATGCTATAGCCAACATTACACCTCAGGATCCCGAATGGTGCTAGGAGATTGATGTACATGGTTAGTCAACTATAACACTCTAGGTGAACTAGATGCACCTCAGGTCAAAGAACCAGCACACACTGTAGACTTCGAGTCAGTCATCAGACGAGAACGGTAGACTTCCTTAATGACTACTCGAGATGGTAATGCTCGAGTGCCCGTCATTCTCTTAAATGAGTATCTTACTCTCGCGGACTCCACATGTTCTACACACCGTAAGAGCTCACAGACCTCATCTACTATAAAGAAAGTGATTGTACACTTAACCTTCCTAGGATCATATCACCATCGTACATGATTATTCCTCACGGTCAGGAGTATTTTAATGAGTAATAATGAAAATTCTTATCTTAAATTTTCAACTCTTGAAATCAGGAATATCATTCCATTAACTCAAGAGATGTATCACATACACAAAATAACACAATATTGATAGAAAAATAACCCATTTATATTTTATAGTCAAAATGTATAATTTATCTCTAGAAGTTGTATTACAAAGTGTCAGCC